>NMRA01000979.1:55347-71953 GCA_002633005.1 Phoronis australis | reverse complement strand
AAACTCAGATTTTTATCTGTCTTGTTGTTTTTGAAGCAGCCAGGAACACAAGTGTATCCGCCGTAAGTTTTCTTCGCGCTCATACCGCGTATTATGCTTGTTACTATGGCCGCTTTCGGAATCCTGACCACAGCACCCACAATGCACCATTTTAACCTAATTTCAATATGGCGTCGCTGCAAATCCGCTATTGCCGTGCAGCACCCTACCAAGTGCGGGGCGCTGTTTGTTTAGAATGAGTTTGTAACTTATCTATTGCCTGTGTTTGATTGTTTTTCCTGTGTGCAGGGACGGTTGCATGCGCAGCGGTTTCTTTTGCTCCATGGCGAATCTGTTCGATAAGATCAAAGTAGAACAAGGCGTCGATGTCTTCCAAACCGTAAAGAGTGCGAGGTCGAACAGACCAGAGTTCGTGCCCGACATTGTAAGTACGAATTTCAAATTAAGCGCTGCTTTTTTCCATAAAATCCTTCCCGCAGTGTAGTGACAGTATGCGTATATTAAAGTGCAGGATGCATGTGCAAATATTTCTGCTACTACCAAAGACTTACTGTTTTTGATAGACCTGTAGGCGTACAGCTGTACATGTAGTTATCCATTTGATCTCTTGCCTCGAATACGCTAAATCTGATTGAATTGCGGCAATTGGTGTATTGGCGCTCTTCCAAGTCAAACATTGACACTCTATGTATAGTAAACTGTCGCCATCAGCGTCATTTTGTGGGATTCTATTGACTGGTGTCAGCTGGATCACCACAGTTGGCATTAAAATTGGCGATATTATGATGGCGACGGGACATCTCCAAAGTTGCATGGGCTTCAACCTCGATAGTTTTCGATTACCATTCGATTATTATTGGTCGACTCAACTGTCGCATGTTTCTCAAATTTGTCAATTGCTCGCTTCGCTTTCGACCGATTGGCAAAAGTAAGTCAGTTTACTATGTGTTGAAGCCAGTGATTGGGGTGCAGACAATTCGGGCACTTGTTTGAATTGGGCATTCTTACTGGAGGTATGAACGTGGCTTCGTCATTTTTTATCTTCGAACTTTTTTCAGGAACAGTACAAGTCCCTTTACTTGATGGCTCAGCGATTTTTGGAGTCCTTTGAAACTTACGCGAACTTTCAGTAATTTAAAACTTATCCTACAGCAAGAAGACAATCACACATGTGTCTGTTTGTTAATCTCGCTTCATGCCTCAGAAGTGCGGCGGGATTCAGTCTATGAAAGTTGCATCAGCGGTCTCCCAGTCGATTACAAAAGTGGAAGGATGACCGTGCAAAACAGTCAGCCTAGCTGAAACAAAGAATGCCTGTGTGTTTTACATGAACCTTGTACGGATGACTTACTAGTTAAATTTGGGTGGAAGGTTTTTGGATAATGCTTTTAAATATAAAACTGGTATTGTGCGGTTATTCTGAAAATTACTTCGATAATATTCAAAAGAATTTAAAAAGTAAGTTGAATTATTTTTTCAATTTATAATGACGCCTCCTAATCCTTCATGTACGTCTTTATTGTGAGGAATATAGTCAAAGTGACGTCATTAGACCATTCGAATTGGGTTCTTCTATCAATTGTATCTAGAAAATATGTTAGTCACTACAATAATTAAATGCCTTAGAATATCATATCGTACTATGTCATATATGCAAGAATTTATTTTAATCAGCTTGATTGTAAACGAAGATCACTCACGGTTACAGGTTTCTTGTTCTGTTTCATTTTTGCAGGGTATTCGCTTTGAAAATTGTTATCACATCTGTGTCCACAGCTTGTAGGTTTCATACGCGTATCAATGAATGCGCTAAATTAAGCATACACTGTACTAACCCTGAGCTTACATTATATGTAACACATTCCTTGCGTAAAATATTTTGTATATTTTGATTGACTTTGCTTCATGCATACTGGTCGCTAAAAATGTGAATGCTTTTAATTTGGAATGATGCGATGAAGTGTTGAACAGTGTCCTATTTTGGCGTTAGAGATTTGTAGGAAACCGATCAGTCAGGCCACCTGGTGGCAGTAAATGTAGATGTCTATCATTCAGCTTTTATTTGGTATTAGAATTGAGCACGAAACCTTTTGTTAAGATTTTTCACGATGTGTTTGCAATCACATGACATGGTATTTGCTTTCAAAGTTAAGAGAAACGCACGATTTGCCAACTCTCGCGCACCTGCGAGTTGTTACAGTGATGACTTTCGTTACTAAGAGAAAATTTTCTGTAGGACACGAAAAATTCTCATAACAACACAAGTGTCGGGTTCACAAGGCGGGACATTGGCGTGAGCGATAAGCATCCAAACTGTGGAAAGATAGCTTCTCTGAGGGGCGTATTTATTCATGGTCCATTTGAGTATAACACAGCTGCCGGTATAGGCTTCTCCATTGTTTAATCAATTACCCGTCTTGTGTACCTACATGTACTTGTAAATGTGTGATTTTTGGAATGCATGAGTTATTTATAACGAAATAATAAACAAGGTTGCCTTTGTTGTTCATGTCCAATTTTGTTGGGGGAGACAAAGCAGCTGCTGTTGTCGATATCATAAGCACCAGCCCTGAACTCAAAGTATTTGTTTGGATCATTTCTTTCCTGTTCCTTTTAACCCTCTTTTGGTGGTGTCACCAATAGATGTCTCTGTCATCTTATGATGGACTCCATTGAGAGTGCTTTAGAATAACGTTTTAATGAAATCGAATCACTCATACACGACTGCTTGGGCGCACATGTACTTACAGTGCAGCATGGACAATTAATCTTATTCTTATAGGTCTTTAATGATTCATAATATATAATATTCAAGAACTTTTGGACATTCGAAAACAAAAGATTTGCATTTTGAGAAGAACGGGTATTGCCGAATCGAAAAACGCTAAGTGAAAGTTGGTAATGAACACGTTAATCGTTTGCCTGGTTGACCTAGGTCTTTGGTCTGTATGCCTGTGTTGTGGCCTGCGGTGGTTATAGGTTTCCCATTGGTACCTTACCTGTATATTGTTTCTTTCAAAGCATTCAGCTCCTGGTCTAGAGAATGCAAACAATTGCGATGACGCTAACATTATATACAACAAGATGAGACTTAGCCTATAGCGTAATCGCTCAGATTTTTAAAACGTTGGGTTACGATTGTTTTGCTAATGATTCACTGAATTCAAAACTCAACTAAATGCATATCCCTGACAGAACCAAAAACGAAGTTGAACGACAGCCATTTGGTTGTGAACGGTATATGGGTGCCAAACAATTCAGTTATCGTCTGACAAAGGAGATGAAGTTGAAGAACACATGCCTGATCGTTTAGTTGAACGCATGTAGAAAAATATAGTGCTAGATATCATAACTTGTATCTCCAGTGTTGTCCTCAGCGGATTACAGCACAGTTTAATATGAAGACACGCAAGACACCCCTGGACTTAGGAAACCAGTTAATGAACACAACCAAAACATAAACTCCACGACTTCATTGTTTTTTTGTGCTTATGTGGGAATTTTCCTCAGTCGAGACCCCTTACACATTAGATACGTCACTGTACTATTTTTCGTCTCACAAGTAGTTGCTACAACAAAAATATGCGTAACGCATACGTGTTGTATGGTTCGTTTAGGCACGTGCGACTATCATTGGCGAACAAGGAAACAAATATTTAGCCTTCTCGAAGAGATATGCCGACAAACTCGGGATCGTGCCAAAAAAATTCAGATCAGACGTCTGATCTGATCTGATGCTATGTAAACACTGCAGCCTCTACGTAAACCAACAAACAATTTAAAATTTGATTATTAAATAACTTTGAACTGCTGCTGCATTCCGTCCTTTTCAGCTTCCTAAAACCAAAAATCAGGCATCTCCTGTCCTAAACTAGCCTTATATAACTACTTACCGTGCAAGCATTCCATTTCCTGTATTATTCACATACGGAAATTAGAAGAATGACTACTTTCTGTTCCCGAGGCCGAGGTGGCCTGGGACCGGCAGCCCGGATGGTGATCGGTGCTTGTTGATTGGTGCTCAAACCGATCCATTCAATTTTACCCCCCGAAGTCCTACAAAAATTTTTACTGGAAGAACTCTAAAATACAGATTAATCTTTTTTACAAAATGTGCCACGACCATGCCGGGCATTAGTTGCATGGCAGCAAGATATCCCATTGCGCTACAGTGGATAACGACCAGCTCTAATTAACTTTTTATTTGACTTGCAGAATTTTTTGATGTTTAAATAAAACGATTTTCAAAAGATTGAAAGCTGTTGTCGTAAAGATAAGAGTATCTTATGGAACAAGACATCCGACTGAACCTAAACAGCGTGAGTGGGTAATAACACGAAGACATTACATTGTGGTAATGTTTCCTTGGTATTAGCTGGAAGATTGTCCTCATGCAGGGCTAAGTCCTTGACTTTTAGGGGGGCGGATCCAGGACTTTTAAAAAGGGGGTTCAAATCAACAATTTGAAAAAACTAGATTTGATATCACTTTCCCTTTCAAGCTCCTCAGATATCTCACTACATCACGCTTATAGCGGCTATACTTGTTTAACTGTTGCTTTCAAAATTGTCTCTTCCGATAATTTAAGAAAAATTCAAACTAAGTGCACCTGGCAGGTCCAGATAAATTAGTAAACCTGCATTTAAGATCGGCCATCATTTATCCGGCGTGGCGTTGCCTTAGTTAAGCATTCAGTGACATCGGTGAATGACTAGCTCAGTTCGCATTTCAGTAGGCTCTCTGTGGACTACCTCTAGTGTCCCTAAGAGTTTACACAGTGACCTGTCGTTAGGATGGTGATTGACGGCTTAACTGACCAATCAGAACGCAGCATTCTTAACACACCTTAGATTCCAAGCCGCCATTTAAAATAACATGTTGCCGGGTGAAACGTATTTATTGTCGACTTTTTGCAAAGGAGCAGGCCTTGAAATGGGTCAATTATAGTTAAGTCAGTTTTGTTAATGGCCGTAAAATAATCGTGACGTAATGGTAGCGCACCAAGTTGACTGAATATTGCACGTGAAACACATGTATCCACATGTAGTGTCTGAAAAGCCTATAATTTTAATTCCTTTCGTAAGAACACAGTATTAGGTGACAGTAAATGTTTTTGCATGGGATTTTAGTGTGTGGATTGTTCGAGCTGTCCATATAAATATTCTTTCCAGTTGTTTTGTGTGGGGCAGATTAGGAATTAAGGTATAGCGTACTACTGCTGTTTCAAGTACATAAAATCTACCTCTACCAAAAAATTACCGGTGTTACCATCGTAACTAATTTTAAAGGATTGGTGAATTTTTGTTTTAATATGTCATGCACCTTCCACGCGTTATCAAAGTTATTTGAAAATATTGCTTTGAAGTAGAAGGTGCACTAGAAATTGTAGTGAAAATGAATCATTCTGTGTCAAGAAATTGCTGCGTTCAAACTTTTGTCCCCAAGGAGACTACCCTGGTATATCCTAAACAACTGAACAGTGTGGAACAACTTATACCAGTTCTCTCAACCTTAATGTGATTTACCAAGCAAAACATGTTTTTAATGGTTAACCCCGACCTTGCCTATATAGATGGCTGTAACATGACCAGTGGATCCAAGGACTAGTACTTAACTTCTGAACTTCGTCGTGACCTTAAATCCAGATCGCTGAGCGCGAGGCACATGTAATAGTGTTAACAGCACAAGATATAGAACAGTAATTAAATCAAATTTAACCCATCCTGTGTTCCGTTGACGTGAGAGCCTCGCAATCACTCACTTCAGCGTAAGATTCCGTCATGTATTTAAAGCAAAGCACGTGATTTCAAACGACTTTTTCTGAACATTCTTGCGCCTACGAACACAAAAGTTGTCTTGGTGACATTTGACTTAATTCTTAAATGAACAATTTTATTTGTGTCACTATCACTATAAAATCAGCCTCATTTTTCCTTCGGAAGACATGATGTTTAAGCTTGAGAAGAACTGACAGTCGTTTTGAAGTCGGCTTCTCGGGACGGGTTAGATTGAGCAGTATCGTGGCCGCCAAGAAAATTTCACACAACATCGATTCACGCAAATAATACCAAAATGTGTCTTTGAAAGACTCTACTTTATACTCGAAGTCATACTCGACTTTTTCGTTTTCATGCTGCACTTTTGTACGAACTCAAGATATGTTTGGGTTATTATATTCTCCGGTACACTGTGGTGTGCATGGATAACTGTCTACTCCTAGTTTGCGCTTGATGACCCCAGCATTTAACGCTTAGAGCTCGAGTCTAAACTCGACATTCCGAGTTTTTACTCAAAATCTCAAGTTTTTACTCGAGATCAAAGTCATCAAGTGCTAACTTGATAATTATCAACTATAAAACCAAAACATACAAAAGCACGCAATAAGAAATATTTTTCGTGATTTTGCACAGAATTGCATAGTAAAATGTAAAAAAAAATATTTGGAGTTGATTTTCAAGTACACCGATAAAACCAGAGGCCCTCATCTATTGTGAAGAAACCCGTTTTTGACATCAGATTTGCATTTGGTTGACTTCAAGTGATTTTGCGAGTTTTTGATTTTCGTGCAAGAATCTTAGGCAACAAAACGCTCTCCCAAACAGGATATTTTAATATAATAAAACAACTATAAACAAGGAAGTCGAGACACGATATTCAAAATTCTTCTCTCAGGAAAAGGGAAGTCATTTGTGCTCCAATGTCTGAGTGGATCTAATTAGGAAATGACTGTTGGAACGTGAGGTCAACAGAATTTCTGTCTCTCTCAAAATGGTTCGTCTTGAGACATCACTGGTTTTACTCTGTCTTCTCGGTAAGTAAATACATGTATACATTATGTCCATGGAATCTCTGTACATGTATCAACGTAAGTTTTGTTTTCTGCGAAATGTTGTGCAATATATTGTTGCACGCTCTCGCCCCCCCCCCCCACAAATTTAATCAGACATACGAAGGTCTCAACAAGTTTCAGTCTCAGAAGAGAAATAGTTACCATAGAACGTTTGTCATTCAACAGTTTGTGTTCGTGTTCGTCTCATAAAATTATAGGCCGTGACGAGGTAATCTCTAGACTCTTGTCTCTCGCAATAACGAACTCCTACTTCCCTCGAGGCCCTTAACTCACCCCAGTTTGACCGATGAAGAACAACTTGAGGACAATTTCTTCACGTTAAGTGATTCACATGAGCTTTTCATGGAAATCCAGTGCTTGAATATCTCAAAGAATTCCCAGTATCATATCATATGTGTAAAATTCAAACATTCAAACTGACGTTTGGATTGGCATTGGTATTTCAAACACAACGATTACTAAAAATGTTTATTTTATTTCACACGAAAGTAGACTTCTGGGCCTGTGGTATTCATGCACTGTCCGTCGTTATATTCGAGACATGTCACATATTTGGTTAGTTCTCTTGTCGAGTTCCGGGAGCAGAGATTATAACGTGGGCCCTAAGTTGGTGAAGATTAAACCTCGCAGGATACTTGTGCCCACTTTGCGTTTGTCCGTACGTCCGAACGTCCTTACGTCACGCAATGTGCCGTTATCGTGTGTATTTCAACAGTAACTCAATATATCTATGTTATAACGTCGTGAGGAAATAACAAACTTCAACGAATTGCTGTGCTTCGTGTGGTGTATTTTTTCAGAAGATAAGTGTAGAATCGGCAACTGTGGGTAATTCAATTTGCTCTTAGTAAAGTACATATCATTAGATTTATTCGATTTTTAGGTGAATTCGCGGGTTTCCATGTTATACTAAGGCTACTGTAATTGCTTTCCCTCTTTTCAAAGTAATGACCATTTTTATCATCACCACAAAAATGAACCGTCCACTTAGTAATGCAATTGATTCGAGGCGAAGGGGCGAAGAAGAATATCTCAGGCACACTGCAAGCATTGCATCTTTAAATTAGTAGCAGAAATGGGATTAAATTGTTATTGATGGAAGAAATGCGAAATATGAAAGATTTCTCTTCACATCTCCAGCTGCCAACCCATCATTACTGGTCAAACATGTTTTGCATTCAAGAATGTTTGACGTGTCGTGCAACATTGTATTCGTAGCTTGTTATGTTTTGTTTTCCTATAGTAGATGGTGTACTAAAGATCCCAGCCACGTCAGATGGGGACTTAACATGTGAGACGCAGTTTAGAAATAAAAAAGATAAGTAAGTTAATTGGCCTCTGCTTCGTAGGAACACTTGTATGATGAGATTTGAACACAGTGTGCCCATCGCAAATCTAAAATTGATCTTGACCATCACTGTTCCGGTGCAAATTCCGGTGAAAACTCTCGTTCTTCCAGAATATTACACCTGTGCAGCGATGACTCTCGGTTTTTTTACTTCACGAAACAGTGCATGCAGCAGGTTTGTGGCCATCAAATTTTTCTCGGCGCAGTGAAAATACAACATGCAGTATTGGACTTGTCACATCAAGAACTACCGTCAACAAAAGTCAGCAAATATTCAAATGAACACTTATTGTAAGCATATGTAGCCGTGCGACTCGAATTGGAGCTTAATTATGGTCCTGCAAGATTGAGTTTCTGAGACGCAGGGATCTCGCCAGTATAGCTAGTGTGATCACGTACTCCACATATAATGCATGGGGGTATTTTGTGAAGACTTGTGTGATTCAATTTTTGGGCGTATTGTTATCTACAATTGGGCACCAGGCCTGCGTGCTGTAGTCCAGAGACAGACCAGCAGCTTCGGTGAGAAATTTCAGGTTATTGCCCGGAAAGGCGAATTCCATCCCATACTTTATTAATTCTATCATCTACGCACCAACCGAACAATTCAATGGCCTTTAGTTTGCCAGATTGGATTTAATTAAATCTCGAGCATAGGCCTACTCACTCAGCTTTCACTCGTGTAATTTTACGTGGTCTTGCGAGGTCTCCCTTTTATCACTAGAAACTTGGTGTACGAAATTGGGTCTGTGTTGTTCACAAGATGTAGTCGTGCGAGCAGTTGCATTGAACTCAACAATTCCATTTGGTTAAAACGTAATTATTTTTGAAATATCTAACGAAAAGTAGTTAAATGTGCATCTTGGTTTTTTCTGATATACTACTACATGTTGGAATTGCTAATTTAATAATACACGTAGCTTTACAACGTAGACGCGGTTTATTTCATTCACAATTCATAAACATTATGGGGGAAAAGCGGCCCAGACTTCGTGCAAGTAAGACAAACTTGATTTTAGGTCGGGGTGCATGTTTTTTGTTTCGGCCGACTGTAGTCCTTGAACAAAATGAAGACGCTCAAAACAAATTCCGAGCAAACTGTAATTTCGACACTGTTGAAATCAAAGTATGACTGCTTCTCTACAGTCTGCTTTTCACTGTAATCGTGTTGTAATTTATACGTTTTGTTTTGTTCTGACGATTTCAGCACGGACTACGTCTGCCCCAAGCGTGAGTGTCCAAGAGCCACGTCTGTGTTTGGCGCGTATTACTATACGAACGTAAGTTGTTATCGATAAACTGACTTTACTTTGGATTTGACCCATTGAATGCGAAATCTGTAAAAAGACAACTCCTTACAAATATGACTTTAGAATGCATTAGTTTCGAAGAAATGTATACATTTAGTTCATTGCCGTTTTTACAAAGCATTCCTGGGTTAAAGAAACATCCTCTATTCCATGCATGTGTCCTTCGCAAACATTGCTATAGCCAATTAAAAAAATCTGCCTAAACAACAATCTGTTCATTTTGTATTTATATACACATTGTCTGTATGACGTCAATGTTACCTCGCTGGAAGGCAGACAAGACGTCTTATCATAGAACAGATGAGAGACTCAAACTTAAAGCACGGTGCTCCGCGTCCTACGAATGCCGATTTTTGAGATTCCGTTGTGCCCCATACATGTACTATAGCACTTCATATGGTCACAATAATGAGGCGTTGTATGATTACGTCATGCGTCTTGCAAATGTGCCGCTCCATGTAAGTACACTGTGCCTCCTGCAACTACAGCCTATAGGCGTCACGTGTGGATAAGTTACACTTCTTTTAGAGATCTGGCTTGATTACGCGTGCGTCTTGATGGAATGGATATACGTTGGGTGTAGTGTGAGTACGGTGCTCAGGTTTTGCGTCCGACAAACATACATGTAGTGTTCCGTGTGCTTTCTACAGGAATAGCATTCCACCTGACTACGTACATTGTGCGTCCTACCAGTATAGTGGTCCGTCTTATTCCGCTGTGCGTGCCACTAGTACGGTTCTCAATGTCGTTTTTATCTGCGTCCTGTGCACAGCGTAACGTGTGTTTGTGAACGTGCGTGTGCGTTCGTGTGTGTCCGTGTGTGTGTGCCTACAGCGCTCGTAATGCGACCATAAATATCTTACTTTTACCCATATATCTGAAAATACGGATGTTGTATACGGTTGGTGAGCAGTCTCCTTGTCAAGTAAATGCATGTCAAATGAGATTGTGATCGTTCGTTTTGGGTAACCCAAACCTTCAGTCTAAGGTGTCCTTCCTGAAAAAGCAGTTTTGTTGTACGTGAACTTGGAATCCTGCTTAATCTAAAGAATAAGCGGAAATGAGTTTTGCGTGAGCTTGGAATACTCGAGGCAACTTGACAAGGTCACTGAAATAATCACGTTCATGTTCATCAAAATTTGCGCTGCACTAAATCAAGTTACATTTGAATAAAATAGTATCAATTTTATCAATCTCTTTAACTACGGGCGATCAGTTTCACCAAATAACAATCGATTTAGCCATTCACATATCCCTCCGGTTCAGCGACACAACTTACGGTAAAGGAGAAAATGGTTGATCGCGAGGCCAATAATTAGAAGAAATCTTTTCACCGAACAAAAATTGTACCCTTTTGCCTTAAAGAATTTTCAATTCCAAGTTCACGCAACACTCGCTTCCGCTAAATATTGAGATTAAGCAGGAGTCCAGGTTCACGCACAGCAGTTTTACTGCTGTAAATACATGTACCGATGAGAATTCCGACGCACGGTGATCAGGCGGCAAATGTTGGGCCTCACTGAAGTTTCAGTCTGGGTCATCATAAATAGGTCAAGCTACGTAGCGTCCCGGGCAGCAAAACCAGTCAAAAATTTAACTCAAATCTGACGAAAACAGTGGCAGATCTACGGGGGGAGGGGTTCAGGGGGTTTAACCCCACCCTCGGGCCAGGAAACAAAAATTAAAAAAACGTCTCCAACAAAACAAAAACGGCACAGCCAGCGTGTGTAAACGCCAAGTAAATCAACTTGGAAAAAATAAGGTAGGGTTCACTCTGAAAATACGTTTTTTGCAATGTGAATTGCTGTGATGAAAATCAACGCATTTCGAGTCTTCGGGGCTCATCGGCAAAACCCCGGAGATCAATTGTGCGCACGCTTCCGTCGACACTTCTTAAGTAAACTAGCCAAGCATTTTAGATGGATCCACCGCTGAAAGAGCAGCTCTATAGCTGATTTCTTTAGGTAACTAGTTTCTTTACTCTAAGATATTTTTTGATTTGATTACGGGAAATACTGTGGTGCCGCAACCCTGATAATCAGGCGAGTTGACGTGCAACGTTTTTACCTCATCTGCCGTGCCGTGTCATCGTTTTACACCCCACACGTTTGTAACTCGAATTTGACTGGTGTATAGTAAAGTTGTCTTGCGCAATACCATACAGTGTACATGCACATGTAATACTGTTGAAAATAAACCTTGTTTCCGAAGAATTGCTATTGTGGCGGGCTCCGTGGTCTGGTCGCGAGTCTGTTTGAAGATGCCCTCTAACAATTCATGTCTATACAAGGAATGAAAAAGGGGGCACTCACATTGACAGAGTGACCGCATTTACGAACAATGTACAGTACCAAAAATTTGCTTGCAGGCTGTATTTTCACAACAAAGTCTTGCGGGACTCGTGCGATGTTCAATAGGCCTCCTAAGGCGCCCGAAGCGCCGACCTCAACACCTACCGTCTTTCTACCTGCAGTAAGCAACACTGCCATTTTTTATACTGGGAATTTCCGCAGAAAGGTTCACCCGACGGAACGCCCATGTCTATGGGCATTTATTTGACGTTAGTACTTCAGGTTTCAAGTGTTCAGACATTGGGACCTTTATTTTGAAAATTACAAGAGATACAAATGAGTCCTGTGATACGTCGTCAAGGTTTGAAGTAGTCGGTGATAAACGGATCCAATTTAGTTGCGCATGATGTAAGTCTTTTGAATGGACTTGGTAACCTCGGTGGGCTTAGTGCCAACTGAGCTGCGAAACAAGATGCTGGCATTGTAGAGGCGTACAAGCTCATTGACAGAGCAGTTGACGAAGTGCAAGTGTTGGGAATAAACATCAAAGATGTCTGGGTAGAATGGTTCCAAGACGAGCAAACCATTGGATCCGATATACAGATTCCTCGGCAGTCTGAACAACAGAAAGATAGGACCAACGTTCCAGGAGAAACGCCCAGGTAATAAGTTATAATTTTACACAGTTTGTAATAATGTCGGTTTTTTATGCTTGTGTACAATGAAAACGAAATAGAAATTATTTTGGACATGCCAAATTTACCCAGTACAGCAGAGGGTCTACGAGCGCACAGAAACTGATTCTGGTTTGTATTTCCACCTGAGTCTATCTGCTTCATATCCAAAATCTATTTCACTTAGTGCGTAGCTAAATCTGTACTCAATACTTGTTTCTTCCAGGGGTACTGGGTACTACAGAACGGTGCAAAAACCATTCCTAGACAACCTCTCGCAGTTGACCACCAGATGTGTAAACTACACGTATGAGCAACCACTGGGGATTAAAAAGTGTCTAGAGAGAAGTTTTCAATTCAAAATTGTTTGCAAAGTACGCTTAAGGTCTCGTGACGGACCAGGTCAGCCTTTTTGTGTACTCTCAGTGTACATCTGGTCCCTCTGCAAACTAGTCCAGTATATCTTTTCACCAATGTGCACACGATGTTTTGGTTTCGTGAAACTGTTTTCAGATGATTTGTTTCTTTATACATTTGACGTTTTTCAATTGTTGCCAACGTGACTCAGCTTAATAAAGTGATACTTAATAGTTTGTTGTCGCTTTTAATAATAGATTATGAGCTGAGATCACCGTCGTTCGCCAGTTTTTCTCGTAACGAGACATAAAACATGTTTATTTCCGGACTAACAGTACAGGTCTTCGTTCTTAAACAGCTTGAGGTTGTTGCAATCATCTGATTTTCAAGTTTTTTACGCTCCGTCGGTGCTCCTTATGCTCTTGAATATTTTTAGTTGTCTAAACCCCTGTATACACACCACACTTTTTCGTACACTAAAAGGTGCGTGTAAGCCGAAGTTCCAACAAAATTTTTTGCTGGTGGTGTGACTCATACCCAGATGTGCACAAATATGGTTTCGCGAAACTTATGAGCCAAGTTCATGTGAAGAAATCGAGAAGGGTTTTTGATTATCTTAAGAAAATTCCAGGGACATGTTAAGTGCCAGAAACGTACCAGGATGCATGGAAATTTCACTGTTTGGCTGTAAAAACAAAAAGTTGTCTTACACGGGAGGGGTTTTACCCGACCTCCCNGCGGGAATCCTAAACCCCCCTTACTGAAAACGACGTAGATCCGCCACTGGAAAACGTTTCTTCATGTATGCAGGTAGTATAACTACACAGGGGTTAAGGTATTTACGACAAATTAAGACTAAATAACGAGTATGTGTTTTTATGGAACCAATCGTCTGCTCGACACAGCGTTCAAAGTACGTAGTTTACCATCTGCTTTTTGCGGTACAGTCATTACCTCAAGTTCTGCAAATCATCAGAGTTTCCGCCGTTATGTTCTAATGCTGTGATCAACACGGGGAAATGCGTTTATTACTATTTACAGTCCAGAAGCTAACACACGAAAATATACCAAGAAAACTAAAGAAATTTATCGAAAAGGACACACTGCTGCACAACCCCGTTCAAGGAATTTTTCAGATTCTATATTCCTGGATTGATTGTTTCTAAGTTTCCGACAAACTTTTGACATTTTTGAATGGTTCAGTTCTTTAACTTGTATGTTTCACAAACATAAAATTCTGATCAGTTCATTATGAAATAAAACTTCACTAGCTTTTCAACACTTTCTCATATAGTGTTGTCGCTTAACCGGCTTGGGTACCGTACTTGGCATACACTGTATGGCGTCGTATAACAACAAGCCGGAGCACATGCCAAGGAAGTATTGCCAAGATGATGCAAATAAGTCAGGCCCTTAGGAAGGCAAAAATTATTGGGGAACACAAACCATTTCGACGTCGCTAAATAACTCCCCCATCGCCACCACCTCTGCTACCACCCCCCACCCCTNGTAAGTACACTGACCTGTAGCGAGGAGCTGCCTCAAGTAGCTATAGCTGAGATCTAACAGTGTGAAAATACGAAATTCCCGATGAACTAAAGCTAGTTGCTGGTCAGCTCAACTATGATTCACTTGAGACGGGCAGCTTAGCTCGTGCCGGCCGTCTGCGCTCGTTCTAAGGTCAAGATTCGTTTTGTTGTGATCCAGTTTCGGGAAAACTTTATTTCATTATGGTAATTCTTTGAAAGAGTTTTTTTAAAGGTGAGGCCCCGAAGTCCCTGGTATAGTACCTTAGCGACTGTTTCAAAATCCCTAGTTGAAACACGACCGGTAGTTCAGTTTCTGGTGGCTGGGGAAAGGATAGTGTGTCCCAAAAATGTTCACACTCCCTGAATGCCTGTAGTTCAAATTCAGTTCTTGTGGTTATCACTGGGAGTCTGCGCGGCCTACTGCATTTTTAACGTGGATACGCCAGTCATGCGAATCAGGGAAGCAATCAATTCAGTTTTGGAGAACAAAACTTCATTACTCAATACTACTGGAAACTAAAAACACCAAGGAACTGCGAAGACAACCTTTCCAAACAATGAGTTTGATTTTATTTATTTAAGTATTTTTAAAACGTTTTTTCTATCTACAGTTTGTGTGTATGAATTTCATCGATGTCTTTGAGAGTTATTTTAGACATGCAAAAATCGTCTAGGTATACTTTACTATTTTGGGATCAGATAGAGTTTTTCCAACTTCAAGCAGCAATTAAATTCACTGAATTATCACCAAGTCTTACAAGATTAGCTTCTAATTGTCAAAAATCATCTATGGATCTATCGATATTCGTAGATACATAAACAAGTAAATCAGAAACCAACGAATTTCCGCATGCATGGTTGCAGACTTTTGACGGGTAAGCGGGGGAATATGGGAGACGAGGTATACGTATTAAGAGGTACCTACAACGGTTCACGATGTAAACTTGAACTCCACTGACAAAAAAACGTTGAAATTTTTGTTTATGATTGCGAGAGTTGTTTGAGTACCCCATAGACATCACATAGAACGGGTGCGCGCTACTCAGATACATGCAGTTCGCGTCGTCAATATGACGCCATATTGGAGAGTGTTACTCAGAACAAAAATGGCGGAAAACACTGTTAGCCCTACAGCATCAGTCAGAAAATCGGCGGGCTCGCAGTGTTATGCTTGCACCCAAAGGGTTAAGTTTTTTGGTCCTGCCTTTGAGTCATGAGTTTTTTGGTTCGACCATGGAGTTAAGAGGTGCTGCCATTAGGTTTTTATGTTCTGCCACCATAGTATAAGGGGAGCAATTATGCGCTGTTTCCACACTAGTCTTGGTGCATGAGACCATGTAAGATCAATTAAAAGATACTTATTGACCAGCATATGCTGTTATCCAATGATGATGCTGTTTGCTAATTATATTTAAATAAATATTCAGTATCAATGACAATCATATATATTTTTAATTGTTCTGAAAAATAATATCCCCGAACTTACTCGCAAGCCATCAAAATCAGTACATCTAAGTGAAGAATGTATTCTCTGTTGAAACATATACTGTTTTAAAAACTCATTTCTTAATAAGTATTCCAAAATCAGATTTCTTCTGTTGTATTAAAACAAACATACCCCTGCAAAATCTGTACTTGTGTTAAATTTGATATAGGAAATTTTGTGGTTTTGCACTGCTTGCTTACGAGTTCTTTATTTGTGACTCAAAACTTGCGCAAAAGAAGTAAAATTTATAGTAACCAATATATGAAACTTGTACGACTGAATTGCGCATCCAACGTATACACAAAATACAGAATTTCCCACTCGAAACCGAGTGGAAATATAACCAACCGAGTCGGTGTAGCATTAAGTAATGACTCCGTGAAAAATGACCGGGGCTATTTTTTCACAGGGTCTAAATTTAATGTGAAGAATTTTTAGCCAATGAAAAAATGACCTCCCGTCCGTGAAAACCCGTCATTATTCAACGGTTCCAGGGGTGGATTAAAAATTTTGATTTAGGGGGGCAAAGGCAGAGGATTACATGCGCGTACCCAGCCTAAAATATAGAGGGGGTTCGAATTTCGCGGACATGTGGACCTGTTACTGGAGCAAGACGATGAGTACTAAAAAATGGGGTACTTGGTTCAACCCCGCTCATTGTGCATTCGCGACTTTTGTCTCATTTCCTCGGACTTTTTGTTTCTCTTAGAAGGACCTTTTGCCCACTTGGTCAAATGGGGGCTCATTCGGCTCATTGGAGC
>NMRA01000979.1:0-49132 GCA_002633005.1 Phoronis australis | reverse complement strand
CCCCCCCCCCCCCCCACCCTGGGTGCGCGCACGGTTGAACCATGCACGAAGGAATGGCTCTGTGGTCACCACAGAATTTGTAATCTACCTCCCACTCATGATAAGTACATGCATGCGCTCACAGTTAAATGCTTGAAGTCCATTGAGGTCAAAGATCACATTTTCCATATTAGGGGAGTGTGCTACGTCTGTGTCTTGCCATAACAAATAAGGATGTCTGCTTTGCCTTGTAGAAGAAAATAGGCGAAGGGGCGAGCAGTTTACAAATTGTTTTTTTTTTCTGAAATTTGAAACTAAAAGAAAATGGTTTTATATCAACAGAAATTAAAAACCATTACGAACTAACCTTAAAAACACCGTGTGAGCAGGTTCAATTCCATTTTAGTGTCACGGAACCACTTCCAATATTCCAATTGAGTCTGTTTTTCGCGTTCCATGTATCTTTAACTAATTTTACTTTTCATTTTATCAATTTGTTTTTATTATTTAATGACGCAATTGATACACGTTCTAATGACCTGAGCGCGAGTAGCCTCACATACGGATAAAATATCTCATAAAAAATTTTCAGAGCCACTCTACCGTCTGAGTACACTTTCGTCAATGGGTTCCGGAACTGTCCGCGTCTACGGCGGAAGTAACGTTGACCTAGCCACTGACCTCATATCAGCCAGCGTGTATGATGCAAGTGTCTCAACGTTATCACCGTCAGAAGTCCAGTCAATATCAAGCAGACTAGACTACAAGGAGTTTCATATACACACTGGTGTAAACGTCTTCACGGCTACTGGAAGCAAGACTAACTTGTATTCTAGGGTTGTGAGCCCCCACTATGGTAATACCTTACTGTACCCGACAGCAAATATAATCGGATTCCTCTGCTAACGTTTCAATGGCTTTCGTTTGTTAGTAGCATATACTCGGCGACATCGTTAAGGGTGGATTATTTTGCCCGACAACCACAGTGGAAGAATTAAAAAATCGTGTTGTAATGGACAATATTTTTGAATTGTTGTCATTTTTGCAACCAGTGATGTGCAGTGTTTTAGTTGATGGTCAGGGTGATTCTATGGTCGGGAGATTTTGATTTGCATGCCAGGAAGTCCACTTACCGATCTTCAAGTTGGTACCATGCGAATTGCTTCATTGCTCGACCTTTTACCGAAAAAAACGACTCCATTTTCTGTTTCCACTTGCGCTAGTTGAAATTCTCGACGACTACTGCCCTTTCCTTGCTCATTTTAGTAAAACATAAGCAAGTAGTTGAATTGAAAGTGACGAAATTTGTTTTTTCTTTACTTTTGACGTCGTTTCTCAACTCACGAACATAACTTTTCGACAAATGTACATTTGGTAAAATGGCGTGGGAGTCAAGAAGTGCGCACGTATGGAATATGTTATTTTTGCATATACTAGATTTCCCCTTAATTATCCGAATATTTCTTTGTTTGATAGCTGCCGGTGCTGTATTTTGGATCACTGTAACAACCTCAGATATCGCTTTTATTTTTAAAATTTAGGGAAACATGCGTATCAAGTTGTAATTACTTTCTCCGGCCTGTCTTCATCTATTCACCAGTTACCTTGTTTACAGAAAGCATGCGTACAATACCTGTTTTGTTCAAATGTAGGTAAAATTCCTCTCTCTAAAGCTGACCAGTCGTCGACGCTGAGTCTTGTTTCTCACTCGTTCAGTTTCACTGCTGACGCCGGGAAGGCCATTGATGGCAGTCATTCTACAGACTTCTTGAAGGGAAAGTCTTGTTCACATACATTGAAGAGAAGTCATCTGCAAAATCCGTGGTGGAGAGCGGAATTCAATGGAACCTTCGTTGTTCACGGGATACACATAACCAGTGGAAACGGCTCTCGTGAGTGTTTTTGTAGTGGCACTTGCTGTGTAATTTCTTTAATTTCACTTGCCTTAGGTGACCTGTTCTTTTGCCAATCACCACAGAACCTTTTACTAAAATAGTTTTAAACAACCGTGGCCATTTTTTTACAAATCGCCTTTGTCGGGAAGAGGTGCACTTGATTACGTTGTAATTAAGATGTGATAACGATATGACTATGATGCACATTTTGTAATTACGATGTTATTACGATACGATTATGATTTGACTAGGATTATACGATTCTATTCGTACGATTGTCCAAGGCTATAACGGAACTGTCTGAGCTTAAAAGGTTATCAAACCATAAGCAAATCTTGGTTTTCTTTTACCCAGACCCATAATCTATAACCAAGAAAACGTTGAATAAAAATGTAAGCATATTTTCCATGAACACCTTACACCATCTTGCACCTCTTTTAACTGAACAAATGTCAACTTTTCTTTATTGTCTCGGTGAATTTATGGTAACTCAACTTAGTGCTAGGTGGCACTGTGATTTTTTAAGCCTATTTTGAATGTTACGTTGTCCTACATTGTTGATTTATTTGATTTAGCTAAACAGTTTTGAATTGTCTGCGTTGGGTTGTCTCTGACATCAATTTTATCAATAATGACACGTTGTATATGAATTCTAATTTTCAACATGACATTTTTATTAAACTCTTCAGAATAGTATCTCAAAAGATCGCCAAGATGTTTGTTGTTCAGTGTCGTCCGTGAGATGAATGCACAATGATAAATGCCTCGCTTTTAAACAATGTCAATTTAGATGATTGCAAGTATACAGAACTCGGGAAGGATTACATGGGCAAAGTCAACACAGCAAGCAATGGCGAAAAATGTAAAATGTGGAAAAGCACTAAGAAACCGAAATCCCATGAAAATTTCTGTCGGAATCCTGACGACACGGAAGGTGGACCGTGGTGTTACCTTGTTTCTGTTCGGTGGAAGCATTGCAACGTGAGCTTGTGTTCAGGTATTACATGTAGATTGAATGTGGATTTGCGTCAACGTTGACGAGATGTACCAGGCACATAAAAACTCATTCAAACTGACAATCGTAAATGTTCCATAATTTAAATTACGTTTCTTCAGATTTTACTCTCGATTTTGATACCATTCAAGTAACTATTTTATTTATTTTCCTAATCCTAAAAGAATGCAAAACCAGACAAAAACTTCAAAAAATCTCCGTAACTGTGTAGCCGTCCTCTCTGTTAAAAGTATCTAGTTTTGTTTTTATTTGAACCTGCATGTAAACTGCAGAAAATAAATAATCGAAAGTTGCCTTTCTGCAAGTTTAATGCGTACGTAGAGCGGTTGCCGTTGTATTAACTGTTTTAGTTTTACGACTACAAAATTCTTCTGGTGACTGATGTTTGACTTGTGAAACTGATGACAGATCGGGGATGAAATTTGATATTTCCAAGACCCTGAACTCATTGGGCCAGCTTTCAGTGTGCTAACAAACCACGATCAAATTTCAAAAGGTCGAAATTTCTGATAAAATACAGGTTTAGACGACAGGCAGTACACACAGTCAAAGATGTCGCCTTTGTTATATTATTATGCACCTACCCCATTTATATGTGGGTGCGTATTACCTTCATCTTTGTCTGGCGGGCGTGTGGGTGTCTATCGTCCGCTGGGCGTCCGCAGCTAATCTTCTAAGCCCCTCAGGATCTTGATAAGATTTGTCAGATGTATTTCTATGATGACGGCGAATTTCGGACTGATCTTACAACCTGTGCGTCTCCTAATTGTAATTTACATTTCTTACGTTTACCTCTGCATCTTCCAAAGTTTTCAACGGATTTTCATGAAATTCGGAACATCGACATCTTGTAATGGATGACGCTATCCTCCTGTTTTCGTATGGATTCCGGGTATTTTCCACCACCTATTAGCCATTTTTACTGTTTCCCAGTCTGTTGTTTGGCGTCCACCCCTCTACTAACCAAACCACTCTAGGGATGATTGTGAAAACAGGGATATATGTTCCTAAGGTGAAGAGGATCGCTGACGATGATTTTGGACGACTTCGACTACTGTGGTGCCTCCTAGTGGCAGTGTGGTTCTGTAATTGCGCCCATAGCTTTATCTCCTTAGCTCATTGCAGGATTTTTATTGAACTTACGGGTGTATTTTTATGAATTTGAAAACGGACGACGACGACTTTCAGACGGATTCTAAGAACTTTGTTCACGTTAGTGGCAGTTTCATTTTCTTCCGTATCCCTCTGTTTCTCTGAAGTTTCTTGACGGATTTTTATTAAATTTGGTAATTGATGACATTTTCCCGTTTTCGGGTAGGCTCGACGTATTTTGCGTCAAATAGTGGCCATTTTTACTGTCTTCTGGTCTGTTTGTTGGCCTCCGACGCTATATCAAATAAACCACTGGCATTTTGAAGCGAATGACTGATAATGATTTTCGGACCATTCGGACTACCGATGTACCTCTTGTGACAGTGTTTTGCATATGTTGCTGCATCTCTATGCAGGATTTTCATTATGTTTGGCAAGTGTATTGATATGAAGTTGACAACAGACAACGACGGCGACGGCATTTGGTATTTTTTTAACGTTCGCCTTTGTATCTTTGGAGTTCTTTAACGGATTTTAATAAAATTTGGAAAAATAATCTTGAGAGAGGACGAACTCCTTCCCATTTTCGATGTGTTCAATGTATTTAAAGAATTAAAGTTTTAGGGTTAGGGTTAGTTTGTTTTTGCATACCCTGTTACTCATTTCAATTGTTTCAAAAATAATTGATTTCTAGAATGTTTACCTGTTACCCAGGTGATTTGACAGTGAATATTATCTGTTGTACCTACACCAGTGTTCGAAATACACGGTGGCCTGGCCCGGGGCCATTGGATTTGCAGCTGGGTCAGTAACATTTAAAAGCAATTTGGCAGCCAGGCCAGTAAATTTTCAGACTAACTGGCACGGCGTGTCAGCACACTTATTCGGTGATGTTCGAACACTGACCAACAACGGAAATAAAATTTAAAAATGTAAAGTTAACCTTGTAAAAAATCCTGACATTTCGTCGCACGATCAAAATATCCCGCTTTTTGACACACGGCGACACTGTAATTTCTCACACTACATAGCAGTATTTCCCTGTTCAACCAAAAAGAAAAAACGACAAGGTTCATGATTTTTTATTAACCTGGAATTGAGAATTTGACTTTAAAAAAAGCCATCGCGCGATTTTGCGTGTAATAATTCGGGTTCGAAAAAAACGCTGATGTTTTCTTGTCTATTGGGGAACATTACACTTTTGCGTTTTGGCATAGAACCAAATGTTTTGCATTTTATCTTGAATTCCCGCCTTTATGTCCAGTTCCCCCGTGTTCTTATTCTCAAATGATGACATCTGTGGAACAGGTGTTCATTTGTCTTTTTGCCATGCATATTGTTAATTTGCACAGTCCACTTTCTTTAGTAACATTATCTTAAAAGATGTCTTCCAATGTCTCTTGTTTAAGGTAATGCACAATACCTGTTCCAGTATCACCGACTACCGGTGTGCCTCCTAGTGCCAAATTCAGTAGTTTAAGTTTGCCTCCGTATCTTCGGTGTTCGATAAATTTTCACGAAATTTGGCAAATAGGTATCTACATGTATTAAAAATATGACGCTATTTTTACGTTTTCAAGTGGATTAGACTATCTTGCACCACCTAGTGGCCGTTTGTTTTGTTTTTTCTTTTTTTTTTACGGTTTTCGAGTCTGGTTTTGCTATCTACCCGTCAACTGACCAAACCACAATAACATTGATTATGACAGATGTTCCTACTAGGAAGTTGACGGCTTACGATGATTTTCGGACAGCTCCGACTCCAGTGGCTCCTCCTAGTGGCAGTTTTGTTTTTGCGTCCGTGGTTGTATCTGTTAATTCCTTTGCAGGATTTTTGTTAAGTTTGGCAGGTGTATTTATATGAAGGCAACAGCAGGTGATGTCGACTTTCCGACGTATTCATCAACTCCTGTGTCCCCTAGGGGCAATTGTATTTTTCCGTTTTTCTATGTGTCTTTGGAGTTTCTGGCCGGATTTGCATGAAATTTGGTGAATAGACGATGACATCTTTCTGTTTTCACAAGGAGTTGACGTTGTACACGCCACCTAGTGACCTTTTTATTATTTTTGAGTCTGCTTTTGGCGTCAGCCTCTGTGTCATCCAAACCACTCTTAGGATAATTATATCTTCTTTCTTGGAAAAGGACATGTGACGATGATGTTTGGACGGCGCCCACTACCGTGGTGCCTCCTAGTTGCAATTTTCTCTTTGTTGCGTTCTTAGCTGTATATTCTATACCTTATCTGTATTAATGAAGGTAACAACATGTGACAACGACCTTTGGACTTATCCAATGAACGCTGTGTTCGTGTGTGGCCTTTTTATTTTTCTCCGTTATCCTCAGGAGTTCCTTGGCAGATTTTTATGAAATTTGGTAAACTTCGATGACACTTTTTGTTTTCAGATTGATTTTACTTAAAGTACGCCTCCGAGTTGCTGTCTTTGGCGTCCATCACTCTATCGGCCAAAGCACTCTACTAATTGTTATGGAAATCAGTAAATGTGTCCCTGGTAGGAAGAGAATTGCTGACAATGTTTTACAGTTCGACTACTTAAGCGCCCCCTAATGGCAGTTTGTTATCTTTGCATCCTCAGGTGTTTCTCCCTGCTGGGTCTTTGTGAAATTTGGCAAGCATTTTTCTATGAGGGTGACAACAGGTGACGTTTGGACGTATCTGACTGCCACTGTGCATCAGTGTCACTTTTAATTCTTTATGAGTGAGCATGTATAAATGTGTGACAATATTTTCTATCTGCACTATATGCGATATCAACGTTCAGCGTTGCTGTTTAAGGTACTATTACGCCTTGTTATTTTTTCAATTTTGGTGACACTTTAGGTTTTTAGAATTAAAAAAAAAACATTTTAAATCTGTCAGGTATGCGAAATGATGATTTTAATGAATTAAATTATTTAACGTTTGCTTCTGCTGCGGTCTTCACCATCAACAATTTTTCAAGTCCTTCTAGTAATATGACTTTTTGCAATTCAGTTGAAAAGCGGCAGATTTCCAAAGAGTTTTAGAGCCAGTAAGTTCCACAGGAATGAGCAACACCGGAACAAACACATGCAAAGAAATGCCACGCATGCGTGGCGTAACCTCAGCAACGCCAGACCGAAGTTGATATTCCAGGACTTGAGTTCTGTGCCATTAAGTGTGTGTGACATAAGATTTAATTAGCTACGGAGAAATATTTCAGACCCGGTTTTCAAAGCGGATTTCTGTGGACTACAACGACATAGAGTGAGACTCCGTACTCAGAAAGTACTCTTTTTGAAACAGCAGAACACGAAAAGTATTTGAGCATCTACACGAAAATACATGTATTCCCGTGCTCGTCATAACAATTTCAGATTGATATCAATTTTATGGTACATGTACTTAATTATGAATAAGAATTGCTATGTGCATCCAGATCTTGACGAATCTTTAAAAGATTTTGAAGTCCGGGTCTCCAATACAAGTGACACTCCATCAGCGACCTCTACCGACGCTCTGTGCAAACACCACACCGGCAACATTAGTGACGCCACTACAGTGTATATAGCTTGTGACCGTCCCGTCATTGGGAGATATCTGTACATCATAAAGAATGGCAACAGCAAATCAGAAACGCTTTCTTTGTGTGAAGTGGAAGTGTGGGGGAAACCAGTGATTGCAGGTATTTGAGTAGATAGTAATTTCAAAAATAAACTAGACAAACTTTAACAGAACTCTACCATCTTGACAAAATTAGTTGGCAGCATAATCGAACCTTCGTCGCAATAATAAAGACGTTTTTGTCAAAGCTTTGTGGAAGTTTTATGTGAAGTTAATACACCTTACCCCTAACTGTTTACTAATGTTGTACATGTATATTTTTGGAATATGCTGTCGCAATTTTGTCAGTTTGGTGAGAAATCGGTGTCAAGTTTTAGCCAAAATTGAAACAGATTGCAGTTGAAATGAAGTGAGTATACACGTATGTCCCAGTTTTGTGCTTGTATCTCAACATAGTCCAGTTCGAAAACGGTTGAATTTCATTTTTGTCGATTTTATATCTCCATGCTCAACATGTGGCCTACTCAATGATAGCATCAATAAAATATTTGATTTTATCTTTAAGGCAAATGCTTGTTTCTCATAAGCCTGACATGTTGGTTTCCTTGATCTTTTACAAGCTTCAAGCGCTCTAGCAACGAGAGTTAGCGTCGGAGATCGCGCAACAATAACATTCGACGGTATAGGCCCATTAGGTATACAGTGGCAAAAAGACAACCAAGGATTTTACAATGAGGGATACATAAGTAGCTGGCAGGGAAGTCTAACAAACAGCATCGACAGCGTAGAGGAGGGACACGGTGGAGTCTACACCATCCGTCTGTCAAGTGGAGAAGTGCTTGGGATTACTCGACTAATTGTTAGAGGTTGAAAATATGTATCGCTGTTAAAAAAAAATTGTTACAAGGTCTTCTTCAACTATGTTTTTTATGTCTGGAACAATGTTTTAACAAATCATATTTGTATACATTACATCTTTCCATTTTGTAACAAAGCAAATTGTTCTGAATAGCTCTGCACGATTGAATAATCGACGTTGGGTTCAGTGCTGTGTGGTATGATTAAAAAATATGCTTGCATTAAGGTCAGAGCGTCATTAAAGGAGAATGCCACCCGATTTAATTAGTATTTTTTACTGTCTTAATCGGTCTATACCAGCAGAACCTCGTATACGGTCAATCTTATCTAGTCGATATTTGCCGCGTTAACCTGTGAGGGAGATAAGAAACGATGCCGCTACGTCAATGGTTCTTCTGCAGAGTGAGTGACGCAATGGTGTGGTGTATCTTTCCCGCTTGTGCGAACTATGAAGCTGCGAAGAAAGCTGGTATATCGTTTTTCGATTTCCTCGAGAGCCCATAATGCTCCGAAAGAAGCTCGCAGTAACGATAAAGGAAACGTACGCCGTTAATACCAAGTGTGAGGCCGTGAAACTTCTCCGTATCCGTCAGTGGCCGGCATTTTACCGACAGTGATTTCACTGTGTTCAAACCTCTGACGTCATTAATTAATTTCAACACCTCCGTCTGTCGTCAGGTGTCAAGTAACAGAGCTGTAGTGGCTATTATCAAGTGGAACTACTCGATTTAAATTGATACAAAAATAGGTTGCTTTCAGGCTGACATTCTCCTTCAATGTCCCGTCACACTGTAAGATTTAAGATCCGTAACTGAGGGTCAGTAGGGTGTAATGTAAATATTTTGACTCTGTATAATCTGATTTCAATTCATTTTCTAGTTTGCCGTCGAGGTAGATTTGGTGGCGACTGCACAGACGACTGTCCGCAATGTGAGAACGGAGGTGTTTGTCACGACATCACGGGCGAGTGTATATGCCCCCCGGGATTTCGCGGAGATATCTGTTCGATAGGTGAAAGCACGTGATGATTCGCATAAACAATTATATTTTACTCAAGCATTGGCATGCAACTCACAATGTATAAAACATTATAGGTCACGTTTCCAGCGCTCCCTATTGGCCAAGCATAGGGCTGTAACTCTTAATCTTCTCATGGAAACTTATCGTTATGACATACATAAATACACAAAGCGCACCAAGAGTGGCGTACATGATGTAATATCCTACGAGTCATTATTCTGCGTATCGACCGAGACCGAAGGTCGAGGTCGAAATGCAGAATAATGTCGATACGCTTCGAATTCCTAAGTTTGTTTCAGTTTTCCACAGATTTTTTAAATACTTCACTCAGACTGCTCACGTGGCGGATCACATCCTATATGTATGTACTTGTGCGTTAGGTTGCAAGTTTTTGTAGCAAAAGAAACAGTTTTAAATGTAACGATGTATTACTTGAAAAGAGATAACAGGGAGGAGAACACCGGCAAATTTGCACTGAACTTGTAACGTCTACTGAAAATAATTAAATAAAAACAACATTTGATATCGTAGATACCGAGGAATCGGCACCTTAGTTGCAGACGATATAATAATTAGGAAATGAAAACTGAGACAGAACTGTCATATAATTAACAACCCTGTTCCAGATGTTACGATTGAGACCTGATTACATGTTGAGTATTATTTACACCGCTGCAATTGTATCACTTTAAGCTATTTTCGGAAAGTTTGATTACATAACCACCTAACGATGTCGAGTCGACATTGCCCTACCTGGCTTTTGAACTATCCATGTCAGAGGTCACTGTTAAAGTAGTGCGGCAGGTGAATACAAAAACGAATATTAAATGTCCGTATTTCCCTCGATAGATTCAACGCGTATGGGATAACATGTCATATACTGCTGTCTATGAAAGGTTACGTGTATGTTGTATCTCATTCACAATTAAGATGGATTGCAACATTTGATGGTTCAGTTTATGATTAACTTAGTGCCTAACATTAATATTCCACCTTTGTCATGGATAATTTTCAAGATTAGTCAAGTCCGCGTGGAAGCATAGACTTAATTATATTAATACTTTCTTCATTGCTCTCCTGTCGTGTGTTGAATGACAAATGGCCTAATTCGGTCTGTGTACATATTCTTATTACAATTCATATGTTGTTGGAATTGATGTGCAGGCTGTAGGCCTACTTAAAGTCACTATAAAACGTAAGCACTACCTTACACTACTGCAAATACTACTAACTAACCAGCTCAATGACAATGACCACGTGATTAATGAAATGTAGGTGTTGATCGATCCGGGAAAGATCATTGAATTCGAATTCAATCAGGTCTGCTGGGCAATACTCGCAAAAAACACTCTTATAACGTCGGAGGTATCACGCCTCCTTCAAAGGTAACATGGCACTGAAGATTGGCGAGAACAGTCGTCTCTTGCTTTCTAACGACAACTCGTCTAATTAGTAATCTTACATAAACTCTCATTTCACAAACAATTTGAACTGAGCTACACTGTGCTTGTTAAATAACTTAAAAACAGTTTTGAGGAGCCAAAATCCAGTCAGTTTTCTTGCCCTGGCAATTGCGATTTTACTTTTGTTGAAAGATAGTGTTATCGTTAAAAAGCACTAATAGCTGACTGGAGATACTTCTTTTGCGCCGTTAGGTTGTGGAGGCAACCGATTTGGAAGTAACTGCTCATTTTCCTGCTCGGAAGACGGTCACGTGGACGGGTGTCGAGGAAAGTATGTGTGTACCAATGATCCATACGGGTGTTCGTGTGTTGCTGGATTCAAGGGAATGGCGTGCAGTCAAGGTTTGTGACCATTTATTGTATGCAAAATTGCATTGGTATTTTATTGTGTGCTGCGTTGTACACAGACCGAGACATCGAGTTCTTTAAACTCAAATCAGACTCCTATTCAATACAAATTTGAAAGTTTACTTTGTAAGAGCACTGTACTTGATCAAATTTCAGGTCGAGCTTCGAGTATAGATTAATTCTCAGGCCCAGGTGTACAATGTCGTTCTTTTAAAAAAAGTTTCAAGCTCTGACTGCTGAAATGACCAGACTCGTGTGCAAGCTATTCAATTTGTAATTGCAGCCATGTCAGTGATATTTCCCATTTGGCAGTTTGCACCCAGTTGGTACTTATTATTGAATTTGCCGTTTTGCTCGAGCCACTTGGTAGGCAATCGGTCAATACCCATTTGATATTATGTATTCATTTGGTTTTATACTGCGGTCTGCCACTTAGTATTCGATACTCAATTACACATTGGGTATTGTTATCTCTTGTAATTAAGGTTCCCATCTGGTAACTTCTCTAAAATAATTAATTGTAGAGCAGTGACCCTGAAATTCCCAATGCAGCCTAAAACATATATTATTTTTGTTTTGTTTTATTTATCCGCAATAATTCAATTCTTGCAAGCTCAAATACACTACAGGTGCACAAAAAAGAAACAAGAAAGAAAATCCTAAATAGGTTTTGATGAAGTTTCTCAAAACAAGATATAGGAACAATATTTTGGAATCTTGATAATAATGTTGAGTTGGTTACAAATATGGTGAATAAAAGAAAGTGGTTTCCTTTTCTTGGTCAAATGCTGTCAACTTTTGTTTGCATGTCCTGTTATTTTGTGGGTTAACTTTTAAGGCTGCAGTCATGGATATTACGGTGCTGACTGTGAGCAGACGTGCGGCCATTGTGACAGTAACGCCACCTGTAGTCCTTATACTGGTCACTGTCCAGATGGTGCTTGTGCTCCTGGGTACATGACATACCCATACTGTCGAACAGGTTGGTAAACATGAAATGACATCAAAATAATTAAGTATAACATGAAATGACATCAAATTAAGTATGCTAAGCGTATTTCAGTATTTAAATCATTTAAAGCTGCAATAAATTTTCGCCAACTTCTTAACGGCAAGTAGTCTGAAAAATAAGAGGTGGATTTCTCTGACGGAAGGTAGCTTTACTGCCGCCTAAGTATTTGCTTTAAGGTTAATCGACCGCTAGTTTATTGTACATGTACGAACAAAACATCGTCTGATTCTTAATAGAACATGATTCTTAGAGATTACTTTTCTTTGAATATACCTCTTTACAGAAATCGCCAGACTCAAGCAACCTCCGACTGTCGTTACCAGAACAGGGCAAGCTTTATACATCCGGTGGACTCGGTGGCGGAGTGGGACTGGCCATGGCGTGGGACATGTGGAAAAATACGTTGTTGAGTACAAACAGAAGGATGATAAGAGCTGGCTATCAAAAGAAGTTGTCAATATTAGGAATGAGACAGTTTTTACTTGCAATATCTCGAAAGCGAACGCTACCCAGATATACAAAGTAAGGATACGGATCAAGATTGGAGATGATCTCCTTGGGAACGCAAGTCCTGAAGTAGAAGTCTGCGCAGGTACGTTAGAATCCGGACTATCAAGGATATTTCCGACGCCTCGATTCCCTTCATGGATGAAAGTAATCCCGCTAGTTATTTCCCACTTTGAAAGTCACGTGATTTACTTGATTTATGATGTCCTCAGATGCGTGGTTAAAGCTCCGTTCTAGGGTAAGTGTGATGCTACGATCGGGATGGTACGAACGTAGTAGCCTTGTTTCACAATGGTGTTTACATAAATAACAATTTACAAGAAAAAAAGCCTGTAAAACGTAAAAAAAGTCAGGAAAGTTTGGGATTTTACATAAAGACCAGTGTGGTTGAAAGACAAAGTGTAATTTTTGCATTACTGTTCCTGCATTTATTGTGTGATATTCAATCAAATTATGCATTTCAGAACCAGAAACCCCCCAGTTCACATTGTCAAACAGGGAGATTGACTCGGCTAACATAACCATTTTGGTAAGATTTGTTTCATTTAAAAAACATTGCTAATTAACAATCATGTTGGGTACTGTATCCAGTCTGCAGTAAGTGCCCGAGTTCATCTGAGCATTATATTAGAAGATCCGGGTGACGGCACCAATATGTCGAACGCAGTTGTCGTCACGCGGGTCGTTAGGTCAGCGACGGATGTAAGTGGATCCATGCTCGTATTTCGTTTGGTTTCAAACGTTCAAACAACATGTCTTTGTTCAAGCAGAACTTGATGGGCGTACTCGTCTTTCTAGTGATGTCGCCAGGACGTTTAACAGGCCGATATTGAAGACTGGCCATTGATATACGTCACTTATAGAATGACAGGAACTCGACCTAGAATTGTTGTGGACCTCTAAACTAGTCTATACTGTGGCTAAAATGTACACACGATGCCCAACTGCAGACATTTTCATGTCCAACGTATGTTGGAATTCTCGCATTGATTACTGTATCTGGTCGTAAAAAGTCATGAATATCATATGTCATCTGAGTTGATATATTAAACTCTCAGAAAGTGGCCGGGGTATAGCAAGGTAACCTCTAGCCCATAAGCTTTACATTACAAATCTACAAAGGTTTCGGTAATTTTTGTCAGGTTCATAATACCTGTTAACCTAGGTAAAATGTGTCAAAATGAAAATATGAGGCCTTCAAAAAGATAACGATCTCCTTCAAGAAAATTAATATTGGCGAAATCTCTTTTCATGTTCATGTATAATCCATTTCCTTTCTGACACATTCAGGTTGACCTATTTAACTGGAGATGCGGAACACCTGGCTATTATGTAATAGAGTATATCAACACAACAACAGGTAGCAAGTGGATTATGTTGCCCAACGTTACATCGAGTAGTACCTCACTGTATACGGCTGCGTGCACCACCTGGCGAGTAAGAATCAGAGCCTTCAATAAACACATGTCAAGCCTGTCCGATGAAAAGACCATTACTAGCAGGAATAGAGGTATTTCTCTAGCGATGGAGATGACTTTAGTCAATTATTCCGACTGGTGTCGCTTTTTTCAATTTTGCATCTGCTGTGCCTATATTCCTTTGTCATTGTGTTTGTTTACTGGTCTAGCTTTTCAGGAATGTTCACGCGGTATCACAGTCACGACGATGGCAATCCACTTCACACGTTATTCTAGTGGATTAACATTGTCAGGTTGTTCATTCTCAGTGCCAAAAATGCACATAGGCTGATTAGTCTTGATTCATTTTGCACCCTACATTTTGATCATGTTGTTATCTTAAGTACGAGTTATTGAAACACTCAGTTAGTTTTTGTGTGTTGTTCTCTAGCACCAGGCCCCGTACAGAATCTAATTATACATCCCTCCAACACAACCAGCCGCTCTATGGTGATTATGTGGAAGGAACCCGAAGATAATGGTTGTTCCATCATGGGATACGAGTTAACGCATAGCCTGGTTCAAGTGGTGCAGTGTGCAGATTTGCAAACTGGAAACGAAGTTAAAGAAATTCTTAAATCGACCAGGAAGAACATCACTGCTCTCCAGCCAAATTCTAAGTATGAGATCAAGGTTGTGGCTAAAACAGAATCTATGGGCGAAGAAAGGTCGATAGAGGGAGTTACTCTTGAAGATGGTGAGCTTGAAGAATGTACAAACAAGACATATACTTGAAACCGTCATTGTTCCTTATTTACTTTAATGAGAGCCTTATTATAATTTAACAGTTTTTTTTAGTTTTTGAAATATGGAAAGATACCATCATTTTGCTTCATCTTGTCTGATATCTGAGAATCAGTGTATGCTAATCTTTAGTCCGGGACTGCAGAATTTCCACGCGTGGGTCAGCGGAATTCATATTGATTTCATGCGTATCCATCTTAGAAATCTTAGATTTCTGACAATCTCACACTACAGGGTCCCGAGGCTCCATTTGTCATGTTTATAGTTTGCAGGCTTACTTTGATCAGGTTCTGATGAGGACTCGTACATTTGTGGTATGTAGATGGCATAGATACATCACTCCTAATACTCTGCATCATCATTTCCTATATTCCCTCTAGCTCCATCTGGTGTTCCACAAAGTGTTAGCACTAATGCTTCAGTCAGCTCTGCCCACGTGTCATGGCTCCAACCAAATTGCTCTTCACGCAACGGGGTAATAACGAAGTACTATTTACGGTTAACAACACTCTCCGCAGGGTGTTCAAATTCATCCATCAACATCATTTATGAAACAACAAATACGTCGTTTCTGTTTTCAAACATTTCTTCGTTCACCAATTATTCTGTGAGAGTGCGAGCGTGTACAAGAAGAGGTGCTGGGCCCTGGACAGTTGAAACAAGGTTTACTACACACGAACAACGTCTGAGTGGAGTGCAAACATTAAAAGCCTTCGAACGCAATGGAAAACTACATATTAGTTGGAAGTCTCCTCCAGAAGACAATGGGTGCCAACTGAAGCGGTTTGCGTGGCGATACACGTTGGTGTCTAGATCTCGGTGTCTTGGAACTTCTGAGCCTGTCTCAAAATGGGAGTATGTGAATGACACACAGGCATCATTGAAGGTATTCCCTTTTTCCACATACTCCATTGAAGTTACTCCAGTGGGACCTACGCTTACTGGGCCAGTTGAGAAGATAAACGTCACTACGAAGGAGGAAGGTAATCAAATTCTCATTTAGAGTGATGGTAAACCAAATTTTATTCGTTTCTGATGCTTCGTAAAGCACCGTTTTTGGGTGCCCAAAGTCCTTCCACCTTTCATATGCTGCTCAGTTCATTGTTGCTATTTCTTATACACCGGTGGTTCTTCCTGATACTCATTTATCCGGTTGGTAGTAAATCTTTTAGGTATCGTCTTCCCATGATCGTGTGGCTTGAAAATATCTCAGAAACTGATTAAAATGAACAATTCCGTTTGAAGGATTTTCTCATTCGCAATCGATGTGAATTTGTTTCGATGACAAATAAAATATTGGCAAAATTAGTGACATTGTTAGCTTATGCTTGAAGACCAACCAACAATGAAAAACTTAGGATATTTATATTGCTGCGATACATACTTGTATGATTTGTCTAATGATAAGTTAATTGGTTTATGGTATGTGCATGATTATAGCCTATGCGCTTCTCATAATCCATATCAATGACACTTTTCACTGTTCCTTGTAGCACCATCCACTGCTCCACAAAATATCACCATTGGTGCTTCTGCCAGGTCTGCTCATGTGTCATGGCTGCCACCAGATTGCACTTTTCGGAACGGTATAATAACTAATTACAGTATACGGTTAACAGCGCTGTCTTTGGGGTGTTCAGTGTCATTCGTAAACGCCACTTACAAAACAGTGAATACCTCTGTTTTGTTACCAAACCTTTCTCCGTTCACAAATTACTCCGTGATATTGCGGGCATACACAGCGATAGGTCCCGGGCCTTGGACAATTAAATCAAAGTTTCGTTCACGCGAAGAACGTCTGAGTCGAGTTAAAAGAATACAAAGTGAGGAACGGAGTGGCGAATTACATATCCAGTGGACGGCACCCTCACAAGACGACGGGTGTCAACTGAGGGGATATGTATGGCGACACAGAATGCTGTTTAGATCTCAGTGTCCTGGAACTTCGGAAGCTTTCTCGAATTGGACGTATGTGAACATAAATCAGACATCGTTGAAAGTATTCCCCTTTTCGTCATACGTCATTGAAGTTGCTCCAGTGGGACCAACGCGAACTGGGCTGGTTGAGATGATGAACGTCACTACACGAGAAGAAGGTAATCAAATTTTGTCTGAAAATGGTGAGAGCTGAAGTTTTATTCCCTTCTCATGGTCGATATACAACACCTCTTGGGGGTGCCTAACGTCAGCTTTACCTCCTTCCAACGTTAACATATCCATTTGTCTAGTGTTGTCTTTTATACACTGACATTTTAATGCCATTTATCCCTCCCAGAGCTTATTTACATCTCAAAGTTTTGTTTCGTAATGGTCTTGGGTCTTCACAGTTTCATATCGGATGATTAATGAAACAACTGTCGTTTGGAGGAAATTCATCATTTGGTGTTTTCTCGGGTTCTCGTTTTCTCAGGATTAGTGAATGAAAGACTTCCTCTAGATTATGTTATTCATTTGTTGTTTGTTATAAATGCAATCTGGTGGCACTTTCTAGATTGGTAAATTGGTGATAGTTTATGTCTGATATTTTACTAAGCATTCAGCAATGGGAATCTTAAGTCATGATCAACTGTAGCTTATGTGCTGTTTTGAATATTAAAATGTATCGAGTTGTACGATATAACTATTTTTAGGTTATTGTGTTTGTGGTTTTTGTGTGATGTGAGCCATTGTGCTTCGCATTGTAATTGTCATTGACATTATTTCACTGTTTCTTGTAGCGCCATCTATTGAACCTCAAAATGTCAGCATTAGTGTGTCATCCAGGTCTGCCCATGTGTCATGGCTGCCACCAGATTGCACTTTACGAAACGGGATAATAACAAATTACAGTGTACGGTTAACAACGCTGTCGACGGGGTGTTCAGTGGCATTCGTAAACATCACTTACAAATCAGTGAATACGTCTGTTTTGTTACAAAATCTTTCTCCTTTCACAAATTACTCCGTGATTGTGCAGGCGTACACAACGACAGGTCCTGGACCTTGGACAATTGAAACAAAATTTATGTCACACGAAGAACGTCTGAGTGGAGTTGAAAAAATACGAACTGGGGAACTGAATGGGGAATTACATATCGAATGGACGGGGCCAGCACAAGACGATGGATGTCAACTGAGGGGATATGTATGGCGATACAGAATGTTGTCTAGATCTCAGTGTCCTGGAACTTCTGAAGCTTTCTCGAATTGGACGTGTGTGAACGAAAATCGGACATCGTTGAAAGTATTCCCCTTTTCCTCATACGTCATTGAAGTTGCTCCAGTGGGACCAACGCGAACTGGGCAGGTTGACATGATGAATGTCACTACACAAGAAGAAGGTAATCGCATTTTGGCTTAAATATGTGAGAGGTGAAGGTTTATTCCTTTCTCTACCTCCATATACAACACCTCTTGTGGGTGCCTAACGCTAGCTTTCCCTCCTTCCACCGGTCACATATCCATTCATTTAGTGTTGCCTTTCATACACTGACATTTTTAATGCCATTTATCCATCCGAGAGGTAATTTACTACTCAAGTTTTGTTTCGTCGTGTTCTTGGGTCTCCATGGTATCATATCCAATGGTTAAATGAAACAACTGTCGTTTGGGGTAAATTCATATTTGGTATTTTCTCGGGTGTTCGTTTTCTAACGAATTAGTGAACTGAAATACCTCCTCCAGGTTGTGCTCTACATTTTATGTTTGTTGTGAATGCGTTCTGGTGACACTTACTAGGTCGAAAAATTGGTGACACTGATATAGTTCATGCATGGTAGTTTGCTAAGTATTCAGTAATCGGCTTCTGAAGCCATAATAAACTGTACATGTAGTTTATGTGTTTTTGAAACATTAAAACGAACATGCATCTAGTTGTATGATATAGTTTTGTCTTGGCATGATTTGAGCTATTATGCTTCCCAATGTCTTTGTCTTTCACTCAATTTCACTGTTTATTTTAGCGCCATCTACTGGGCCACAAAATGTCAGCATCAGTGCTTCCGCCAGGTCTGCCCATGTGTCATGGCTGCGACCAGATTGCACTTTACGGAACGGCATAATAACAAATTACAGTGTACGGTTAACAACGCTGTCGACGGGGTGTTCAGTGGCATTCCTCAAAAACACTTACACAACAGTGAATACATCTATTTGGTTATCAAACCTTTCTCCGTTCACAAATTACTCCGTGATATTGCGGGCGTACACAGCGACAGGTCCCGGACCTTGGACAATTGAATCAATATTTAGCTCGCAAGAAGAACGTCTGCGTGAAGTTCAAAGACTAAAAACTGAGGAATTGAATGACGAATTACATATCAAGTGGACGTCGCCAGCACAAGACGATGGATGTCAACTGAGGGGATATGTATGGCGATACAGAATGTTGTCTAGATCTCAGTGTCCTGGATCTTCTGAAGTTTCTTCGAATTGGATGTCTGTAAACGAAGATCAGGCATCGTTGAAAGCATTTCCCTTTTCCTCATACGTCATTGAAGTTGCTCCAGTGGGACCAACGCTAACTGGGCATGTTGAGAAGATGAATGTCACTACACAAGAAAAGGGTAATAAAAGACAGGATTGCACGGGAATAAAAGTCAATTTTTAAAAGATTAGTCGCTTTGTATACGCCCTATAAAGCTTCCACCGTTTAGTCAGATTTATTTTCACTCCTGCTTTTTCAGATCGAGATGATTTCTGCACCACGTCTATTGACAATTTTATGATACACGCGATGTAGGAGTTATTTTAGCTATACTACACAATACGTTGACCTACTAGGCTGAGGGGCGCCAGCTCCTGCTGCTTTTTCGGATAGATCCAACTGCATTACACAGTTGTTGGTAATTTTGGTTTCTCAAGATGTTCCATGTTTTCGAATAGTTTGGTTGTCTTTAAATAGATCCACTGTGTTTTTATGATGAATAGGACTGTTTGATTCGTGAAGGTATTGCCAGACCTAGAAACTCACAGGATTGGGAATTTAGATGTCAGTCTTCTAATTTGCATAAACATTTGTGAATTTTCGTGCACTTTTCAGTTGCCAATCGTATCAATGTCATTGCGTGGTTGTAACCGATATTTTAGTGTAGAAAATGGTAAGTTCACATGGAATCTAAGTCTTTGGTCAGCACAGTTTGCATCCCGAAGAGACGTTGATAGTACTGTATGTCATCTGGACTAACGTTCGTGTTGGTCCCGCGCATGACGAATTAGGGTTGTTTGACGAATTTCCTACTGTAGTAAGGATCTGTTCTATGAATGGTCTATAACCCAAATATTCTGAGCCGAAAAACACAATCTCACTGACGAGGCTTTTTTATTATAGATCTGTCCAATTTCCCAAGTGTATGCAGGTCCTTGTTTTGTCACCGTTCGTAAAATGTATACTGTTAGTGGGTGAGTTCTCTTAGTGACAGTGCTATTCATGTACGTTCTTTTTTCAGCCCCTTTCGCACCTCCACGAAACGCAAGTTTGATCAGTAAATCGAACTCGTCATTGTCCTTTACATGGGACGAAGTCGAATGTATGAAACAAAATGGAAATGTAAGCAACTACAGATACAGCATACGTAACGAAAACGGTCCGTGCGTTTTGGCTAATGTCTACATAAATCAAACAGGTAGTCGTGATATCACTTTCCTAAACCTGACGCCGTACACAGAGTACGCATTCAGAGTTCAGGCGTCGGTGCGACAGTTGGCTGGACCGTGGACTGACTGGATCAACATTACGACAGATCAGAGTGGTGAGTTGGAATACGGGCAGTTGATTAACTGGACAGTTAGTTGGCTCGAAGATTTATACTTTTATATTTTGAAGTGCGACTCGGGATCTTCTCTATCCCGAAAGCCCTACCATTAGAAGGCTCTGTTGCTTGAAGTTATTTTAAAAAGTTCGTCTTCTTGTTCCATTAATAATGCTTTGTGTTCTTTAACCTGGTACTTTTGAGGGTTTAAAAGAAAATATGCATTTTTGATACTCAATGTTGGCCCAATTTGTGCTGTTAAGAGGTCGAAGTTCATCAAATTATTCTAAGCGTACTTAATGTCAATATTTAATATTATGTGTAAATTTCTACTGTTGTGTTTTACATATATTTTGCGACAAACGAGACAAGCCAGTGCTAGCCCCCATGCTTTGACGAAACATGTTATCGTCCTCACATTTTCCGACTACCATACACGATCTAGCGTATCACTTTCGGCTGCGACAATCTACAAACACAACTTGATTGTAATTAACTATTGGCAGATACTTTAGAGTAGGTAGTTACCCCTTGGAACACAAATTTCCCCACAATGTGTAATTGAAATCAAAGCCTTATCGTGGATAGTTGCATTGCTCAAACCAACACACAAATCTTTTGTTCCTCAGGACGTTTTATCATTGGTAGTCTTCTATCAAAAAGTTGATGACACGATTTGAGAAACGACGTCAAAAGTAAAAAACACATTTAGCCAGTTTCAACTCACCTACTGACCTGTTTAAAACTAGTGTAGTCTCCAAAGGTTTCAATTTGCTGAAGTTGAAACGTGGTCGTTTTGAAAATTGACTTTTTAATGACAATTTTTTAAATTGGGATTCCAAATTTTGTGATTGGCAACTCACAAGTGAGTAGATCAGTGAATGATCATTTTACGATCCAGGTAAGCTCCATAGCAGCTGTGAAGGTAGAACAATTCAGATTTCTTTGAAACCCGTTACTTGACAAAGCATACATGTAGATTAAAGCCAGCACTGGTAGGTAACACCGGTTTCTGACTGCAACAATCCTAACATTGGCTACGTCGTGCTCTTGGTTGTATTTCGGAAAGCGTTGACATAGATATGTTGGAAGGGAGAATTCATCTCGTACTATAGTTGAAGCACTATGCGATTAATTCCCACCAATTTACTACAACTCTTGTTAAACACCTGATTGGTCTGCGACCCCTAAGTCGTACAGATAATCGCAGTGCTCTTTTTCTGAAAATACTATAGCACGTAAGAACATGGTACTTTCTGTTATGTCACTACAGCACCGATAGCGCCGACCAATCTCTCTGTGGTGGACAGCAATCCCGAAGCAGTTAAACTTTCCTGGAATGCACCGTGTCCACCCCGAGGAAAAGTCACTGGATACCTTGTTTCCTACGAGATCAGTAACAAAACCGACCGTGCTTTACTTGGGCTGTCGGATAACTCAACTCATCAAGGGAGTTCAACCTGCGAAAACTGTACAACAATTACGCTTCCTAGTCTTCGACCATATGTAAACTACAACTTTCGGGTAAGTATAGCATACGCGTATGCCACGCATGTAATACATGCATAAGTCAAGACATTGTGAGCATGACGGTGGTAATGGTGGTGCCGGCGACACGACACTTACGGTAAATGTTTACGATGACGATGGGTGTTGATGATAAGAAAAAACATGAGCGGCGCGCCATAGGGGACGACGTTAACGTCACTTTTTTCATTTAATTATGCCACCTGAGACCACCTTAGGTGTAGTCTCCCCACTTCGGAGCAGTTCTCGTTTGCGTTCACTACAGTTTCCATGTCAACCCTGTTGCAGGTTAAAGCCCGAACTGTCAAGTGGGGAGAATGGAGTCCTTTTGTAGAGGAAAGGATTCAAGAATCTGGTAAGAATTCATAGATGTAGACCTGCAACAAATGTGACAGGGTGTGTTCCAACGATTATCCATTATCTTGATTCCATACGATTAAAATATACTGATCGACCACATTAATACCATTGTGCTCTTTTCTCAAACTGCAGTGTGGGCAACAGAAAATGTTGTTACAACATGCGCAACCTATTGGGCAAAACTAATTTTATCTAGCTAAAACCGAGTGTATCATCTGAAAAGGAGCTGTTAGTTTTTATTTGTACTGTATACATGATGTGTATTCTTCATAATGAATTTAGATTCACAACAAATCAAGTCAATTGCTAATGACTCTTTTGTAACATTTTATTATTGTCCTCCAGTGAATGTATCAATTGGAAAAAAATGTGTTCTTGTTGCAGCTCCGGGTGAACCCGGTTCGCTGACCTGCTCAACATCCCTCAAACAGACTTCTGTCAGAATAACGTGGTCTCAGCCTCTAGTCAAAAACGGTATCATTCTAGATTACAAGGTAAAACATGAAAGTCTCCTAATTAGCTATTCGGCTAATTGATTGTGCGTAGATAGGTTGCGTTAGGCTGAAGTGTTGAAGATGAAGAATGTGTTAACGCAATATTCAAAGATGGGAATTTAAATGGTACAGCTTTAAAAATCTTTTTTAAAGGCAGAACAGAGAAGATTCTCAGTGCATGCACGTGTCTCTGTGTTCTCATCCCTTGCGTCCACTACTACGTAGACAGCCACCATTCGTCTGGATGTGTTGACTCTTAAGTTTCCGCAGACCAGACAATAGTCATTCGGTTTAAATTCATGGACATGATGTTTATTATTTTTTTTTTTTTGAAATATATTGTTGTTGGTTTCATTTGTGTCCGTTTTCAAGGGGTATTTTAATATTTTGTGTTTCTTGGAAACAAGCCTCAAACACGTTTCCCAAAAGAGGCAGGAATTTCAAACTTTGCGGCTCAAAAATACAGCTGGTGCTCATATTATAAGATTTTAGCCCAAACATTTTCGGCGCCGTCACAGCATTTTTCTCCACTCTCGTTGCATTTACATATAGTCCAGTGAAGTGTGACGAGGCGTTAAATAATGTATGTAAAGATGGCCTTCCTGAGCTGACCAGACATGAGTCAAGGTCTTACATGTGTGAATTCAAGCACGTTTATAGTAGGCGCTGGGAATATTCCCCAATCGGCATCTTAGTAGAATTCGATACACATCTCCAAAGTGAAAAAACTCGGCCCTGCGGAATACATCAGTCGGGCGAGAAATTGACGCACAATCGGAAAATACTGATGTGCAGCGTTGAACAATTTTTGCGCAGCGCCTACTCCAGCATTTGCTGGTAGGAAAATTCTGAAGTTTTATGCAAAGCTTCGGCTCCCCAGCTCAAGCCGAAAAAAAGACATAGGCAAGAATTTGGTTCCTGTTTCTGGAAAAATATTTCACACTCACGGAATTCAACTTTCAGATAAAATGGCCACAGCAAAAGAGTGCGAAAACCTACAACCTTAGCTCGGTATTGTCGAATCTTGTTGCTGGCACACCTTATGAAATTCACGTGTCTGCCCGAACATCGGCTGGAGAGGGATCGTCCGCCAAGATAACGTGCTGGACAGCACTGCCAGGTAAAGCAAAAATGTATCATTATGTCAGAAATGTCTGTCCACACCCATTACCGTTCACTAAGGCAATAATTGTCCGAAGCTTCGCAGTCTGCTTAGTCGCTAAACCGGAAATCTGTACATTGATAGTGTACAATTTGCTGTCATACCTATCACACGCGAATTGCTCGTCAAATGTCAACCTAAACAATTCGAAATCACAATCGTGTGAGAGCATCTATCTGCAAAAATAATAAGGCGGGTGCAACCTCCTGCAAATCAAACCCTTCAAAAGAACTTTTTCACTCGAAGACACGTCGTTTTAGTTATCGCTTGCCACTCAGCCATTTTGCATTTTCCACATAGCGGTCAACTCGTGGACTAAAGCTTTCACTTCGCTCATTGGGTGACATTCAGGTCACTGCTAATTATAATATGACGTCATTAGTCAAAGCCTGAGAGTTCAAGATAACAAGTGGTTTGATTCGTCGTTGTTAGGTAAAGGTAATAAAACGCAAAAATAATCAGGTAAGATCGTTCTTTTTTTCCAAAATACCTAAGGGAATTCGATGTGGCTACTACTGGCACACTCAACAAGTGTTTCCCTCATTCTTCTGATTTACGTGCACAAAATTGTGAAACATTTCCGATGTAGCTTCAGCGCTTTTTGAGCTGATCATTGGCTACAGTATTCTTTGTGCCTTCTTTTATATGACCTGGCATTTAATTCAGGAAACCCATGCGTAAGTATATGGTTTCTGCAATGCTCGCAAGTGAACAGTTTCTATTCATGAAAGTGTTACATACGTAGGCCTACATTAGTTATTCACGTGTTCACTAATTCCCAGTATTTATCACTTCTTCTTGTCTTTGTAGACGTTCCAAAGATTCTCATGCCAGTCATCAAAAAGGAGGACATGACAGAGCACAGCGTGAAGGTGGTCTTGTCTCCTCCAAGAGGTTACCCAAATAAAGACAACATTAAGTGAGCAACAGTCATTTAGACTATGTGGACACGATTGTGTTCATAGACTTTATATCCCTCCTGGCGTAGGTTTCACAAAAACTGACTTTTTAAGTCAGTTAAATCTTAAAAGATTTAAGTTAGAAAGTGAATGTTACGTTGCCACTTTAAGTTACTGAATCAAGGCTTAGTTATGTAATTATGATCACGTGACAGGTTATAAATAGAATACACCGAATAACTCACTAACTAGCCATTAAGTGGATAAGTTATCTGAAGCGTTGTACTACTGCTACACTGAGATTTAAAACATTTTTCAGAAATAGTTGAGTGGAACGTAAGATCAAATTAAACAATAGTAATCCGCCGGAAATGCACGTTTTTTTCATTATTCAGATGTAATTCATACGCACTTCTATTTTTGTGTTGTGTTCTAAATCCTAAGGATAGGCTTATGCTTTTATAGGTTCTATCTCGTTGTTGTCGAAAGAGCGAAGCAGTCATCTAAGAGTCGACGAAGCTACATCGACTTAGACAGCAAATCTTTGCATGGGTATTCGGGTGGTACAGCAGACCTGTACATCACAGCAAACTTTACGACTGTAGCCAACGAACAAATATTTGTGATTGGAGACGGGAAGCATTATGGTGGATTCCTAAATGGACAGCTGGTAACTGGAGATTGGTATCGATTCATATTTGGTATCGTCATGGAAAATGACGTAGTGAATGTAAGTCGTCTTAAATTACGGTTGACTAATACCGTTCGACAATTCCTCCTTCATGTACATCAGTGAGTTGAGTCCCTTGTGCCTCGTTGCATGAAACATTTTCAAATAGGACCTTAACTTCATACCCTAAATGTTCACCATATTGCTCATTTTCATTCTAGACCCTGCTTGGTGAATAAAATGACGCACATTGATAAGGATTTTGTGAAGTCTGGTATCAAGCAAAAACAAACCTTGAGCCATTTGTTCTCTTGAAGCCAATAAATCAATCTCGTATGTATGAATAAGAAAAAAATTGAGAACAATTCCATTACGTAAAGTTGTGTCAATCTAAACTCCTTTTTGTAACAGAAGCCGTGTTTGTACCCGCTTAATACCGCTTTTACAAATTTAACCTTGCGGTTCTAGACAGTCAATTGTCAGACTAGTAAACGAATTTTTATGCTCTTCTATTTATATTCAAAGAGAGTTGGAACCACGTATTGTTGAAAGTGTGTAGTTTTTGATGTGTTTTTCAAGTAGTTTTCAGGTATTCTAGTGTACCTCCGTTTGCAACGCAGTTACTTCAAGTACGCTGAGTTAACTTAGTGAGTGACTAGGAATGGACCTCCTGTGTAAACATTAAGAGCGCGTAATGGTAGTGTTGGTGAAACAAATCTATTTAAATGGCAACCATTTTAAGCCAACAATGCTATCACACTGGTGAGATGCTTTCCGCTCTTGATCTGTTCATGTCTTCGTCACGTTATGAATATCGAGTCATCCAGCCTAACAATTCTCCTCAATCGTGACAGGAAAGGAAAGAGCATTACCAGTACCTACAGTTTGAAGACATGGCTGAAGCAGAAACTCACCAAGGTAGTGATGTATTCTCTAATGCTCCCGACTGACATCATTTAAAGAACATTTAATGGGGCACTGATACGCCGTAAAATGTAACATTTTTTTATTACATCATTGTTACATTTTACGTTGCTAAACCTCTCCTAAAATTCAACAGTTGTTACATTTTACGAAATTGTTACATTTTACGTCGTATCAGGGGACTCTAAATTCTTCAACCTGTAGTGCAGCTGAATGTTTCGCTGGTACTCGCACATGACTTGAAAGAATGCTGGGTACGCAAGTCTGGTTCTGCCTTCTTCTGCCATAGCCGCCGCTGCTGCTACTGTCTCTTTTTTATTGTCTATTGGAATTTTATCTGTAGTTAATAAATGTCTTCAGTTGTTCTTATTGTCACTGACATTTACTGTTACTTTCACGGCTTCCTATCACTAAGTTTTACAAAACGTGTTTTCAGTAAGGAACTGGAAAAAGGAGCGCAAAGACACCGTGATAGGAGCTGGCATAGGTTCATTTGTTGCAGTACTTTTGGTGTTGGTCATCATAGGCTTGGTGTTTTATAGGTGAGCAATAACATAAGTGGAAGAATATTTTAGTGTATTCGTCTATAGTGCTATTAGAAATAGTAATGGTGATGATTATAATAATAATAATAATGGTCATGGTGACGATGACAGTAACTGCAGATAGCAATTATTACTGGCACCAAACTTAACTTGCTTCTCTGGGCAGACATTATCTTCAAAAATCCTGGAAATTGTTCAACAACATATATTTTGATGTGTGAATAGAATAATTTTGATATATTGGAAAATCTGATCATACGAACCTGAAGCTGCAATGGTACCCTGTCATGTGTTCACACGTGATTGGATAGATTATGTGGACATTCTAAAAGTACTGAATATACATGTATTGCAAATGTTGATGGAAAAAGCTAATGACGCATCATGTATTAAACGTTATGAATAAACCTCGTTAGAAGATGCTGTGTGCGTGCGTTCGTGCGTGGGTGCTTGCGTGCATGAGTGTGTTCTGTGTTGTTTACAATTCAGTACCATCAACCTGTAGGAGACGACGACAAGCGTCCAAGAACCCTTCATCATCAGATCAACTGCCGATGCATGATATATCTACAAATGAAGGATCTAGTTCCCGTAAGTGGATGCTTAAAATCATATTTTGCATAAGGTTATATACACGATCTCAACTCTAAGTCAAAGATCGAAAAACTATCTTTGCCAATCATTAAAAGTATACATGCTTCTTACTGTTGTGTCTTTATTATTGTCACGTAACCACATTTAAGTTGTACAAGAAATGTACAATCCTAACAAAATAACCCCAACCGACTTTAATTAAACATTTTTAAATGAAAACTTTACGTTATGTCTCAAAACCATGTTTCTCCTTTCCGAACATATATTCTTTTAATGGTTGAAAAGGCATAGTATTTTCGATGTTTGACTTAGAGTTGAGGTCGTTCATAAAGGTCCTAAATAGCATTAATATCATCGTTGTTGTGATCACTACCAAATCGCTGCGTGACATATCACATAATAGAAATTCCGCTCTTGGCTTGTGAGCAAGGGATCAAGTAGTCTCCGCATGACTAAAACTTAGTTCACTTACACTGTAAGTAGCTTTCCAATTAGAGGCCAAAGTTCACGTTTACCAAAGTTTGGGTAAATGGGAAAGGTTAACTCCGTGAGTTAATCTGTAAGTAAAACTTCGCTTAAAGTAATAGGATTTAAAAGCGAAGCTTCGTTCAGGTTATCGGTAGAGGTCGTGGCAACGATGTAAGAACACGAGAGACTCGAAAAACGTTTTCCTTGTTATTGTAGCGTAGCTGACGTATTCTCAATAGACGTAGAATAATAAAAAAAGAAATAATCATATTTGATGAAAAATGACACTGATCTTTGTCAAGAACACTTGTAAATGGCAGAAGAATAATTTTCAGTCAGCCTCGAACCTACCACTCGATATTCCTCTGAGAATACGAATGATCTACGCCATCTGTTGTCATTGATAACTTCGATATCGCTATTAACTTGGAAAGGTAAATAAGCAAAGCTTCGGCGAAGCTTCAGTAAACGAAGTACCCCTAATGGGAAATTAAAAGGTAATAGCAAACATTTTTAGTCTGGTCAGCATGCCACCTGTTAGCCACATCACGTGACCTAATGAAAATAAGTCTGAAAAGATTTCTGCCTCAACCGGGACTTGAACCCGTTGCCATCTGCTAACCGTGTACACCCTCTAGTCCATTGAGCCATCGGGACCACCGGTCACGTGGTGTGGCCAATAGGTAACGGGGTGACAAGTCTTAAAACGAGTTACACCTGCATTTCCATGCCAGTTTACGATTTACATAGGTATATTGAAAGTGTAGTGTGGCGATTTGTTGGCTTTGGTCCTATATGATGTTTAAAACTACGGTAGGGTTAACAAGACGTAACTCCTACAAAGTTGAAGTGGGATATATAAAACCCAGGTACAAATGTTCGTTTTGTCCCTCCAACTAGACGCGTTCAAAGATCTGCGGGACACTTCCCAAGGTGAGCCTTCCAGACCCAAGGAGAAGTCAGTACCCCAAACTAAACCAAAGGGCACTGCACCCCCACCCGCTGAGCCGGTGTACTCCAACGTCAGTAAACCAATACCTATCGATGAATTAGATTCGTATGTAGCCAGAAGACAGAGCGAAGACAATCTCGATGAGGAATACAGGGTATGACTTATAGTTTCCATTAATCACGTTTTATACGCAAGAAGTAAATATTATCACCGATAAACTTGTTCTAGCAGTAAACAACAGAAAACTATGACTTGTTGTTTGCATTGATTTGGCGCAATTTTGCATCTGACCTCCATGTCGTAACTTTGACTAACTCTGAGGTGAGTTTGCCCAAAGTAGATTCACTGATATCTGATTTTTCCTATTTACTGTAATTTAAAGGTGTCGCATTTGTTATCCTTTTAGAATTTACCTAGTGGTCTGATTTTCGCGAGAGATGCAGCTTTGAAGGAAGACAACAAGAGGAAAAATCGTTTCAACAACATTGTACCCTGTAGGTGGAAATAGCACACAGTCTCTCTACACCAAGTAACTAGAGTTGTGTCCAACTGCAAGGCGCATAATCGGCCATTTATGAGTTCATTGAAATAAACATTAAAATGCTATTTAAAGGCTATAGTAAAGTTACTGGTATGTAATCCTGAAGCCTACGAGTCAGTAGGTAATTCTCTTTTTTGTTATTGTTTTTGTTTTTTTATTTTGTTGCAAGCTATGCCGTCGGTTCCATTTGTCATATTGATTAAAATCGTTTTCATATGATGCAAATAATCCAACAGGTCAATGAAATGCATTCTGTATATAAATGCCTGATTATCATCCAGAAACCTAACAGGTTATGTGATATATATGATGTTGTGGTAGATTTTATTAAAACGATACGGTTTTGGATGCTCGCCTTTTGTGAAATTTTATTACAAGAGCAGCTTAAGCATTTCTGTACACGGCAAACATAACTTGATTTTTGGAATTCACAGATGACAAGAACCGTGTTGTTCTTCCTGATCTAACGAATAAACCCGACTCGGACTTCATCAATGCGAGCTACATCAATGGCTACAAGAAACCCCGGGCCTTCATTGCTGCAATGGGTGAGGCCTGAATATGTTAAGCAACAGCACACGGGTAAACCCTTTACTGCCTTACTCTAAAAGACGTGAACATGTTCTATGCAGAAGTGTTCCAAATTTTCTCCCCAGATTTTCAAAACAGTACCACTTTATTCTCTTTAATCTAAAAATTCAGTTTCTGTTACTTTGAATTGGAAAGAGGTTTGAGCTAAGTTGGTCTTTTTTCTAGGCCCGAATACTCACTCTGTAAAAGACTTTTGGCGAATGGTGTGGCAAGAAAACGTAACCAGGATAGTTATGTTGACCAAACCTGTCGAAAACGGGAAGGTGAGCACTGCATGTCTCAGTGATGCAACTTCAGGCTCCACCTATTGGAGAATCAGATGTCCAATAGAATTATGCGTTTTAAAACAAATACACAAACATGCACACACACAGGTGCGCGCACACACATGCATGCATACATGAATAAATAAATATATAAATGTACGTACTTGCCTTCTACCATTTTTATAGCGAAAATGCGAAGAGTACTGGCCAGACTCGCATGAGGTGGAAAGATACGGCCACATCAACGTCACGCTCACTAGCAAGGAGACGAAACCCGATTACATTACAAGAACTTTTGAAGTACTCAAGGTAACCACTGTGAGTACACGTTTTCTTGCATTTCTTTGGGCTCGGTCTCTAAACGTTTTACTCGAATTGGTTCTCAAAATTATATTAAATAAACTGTGGCATTTTCTACTCTTCTTTTTGGGAATTCAAAGTAAGTGTCTATTATTCTATGGTTGAGTACATAATGACTTACGTGAATAATTCATTAGTCCTAATTTGCGGTTGATACACCCAACATTAAGGCTAAAAGTTCCAGTTGGAACTCCAATTTTTTTGTTTCTACTTGACTTTGTAGCACGAATATAAGGGTTTTCAAGTGCAAACTTGAACTAGAAACCCAAATGCATAAACTACAGTATAATGCATTTGAACACAGTCTGATTACTACTTATCTTGAGTTCGCACAAATGGAGCAGAGAAATTGCCAAAATAATTTCGTGTTCGTTTCAAATACAAGCATGAAAGACCCGGGAACCTGGTTTCGTTCGAACACATGAGTTTTGCTATTTCTGGGGTTAGTTACCTCATATGCAGCTGGGTCGTGCCTAAGGAACGGCGATCTCCTTTGAGCGAATTCATCTTACAAAAAATTCCATTATGAGAAATGGAATCAATATGGATACAGATGAATTGATGAGAGAGATACTGTGTGTGTAAAAGTTAGTGTGTAAATGATTTCTTTTATTTCATGTTTGCAATATCTGTAAATTGAAGAGTTCAATTTTCGACAATTGATATCGGAAAGTACAAAACATCTGGTGAGAGGTCAGGCTGCATTCTCGTGACTGGACGCATTACGACAGCAGGTCACATGTGTTGGTCACTTTGTTATGGTTTGTCATTTGGTTTTCTGTTAGTAAATGCACAGAGTTCAACGTAAATGAAAAAGAAACGACAAAACACTTGGCGATCACTTTTCATATTCATTNACACACACACACACACACACACACACACGCACACACACACACACACACACACAAACACACCCACGCACCCACACGTATATACAGACTGGCACTTACATGTAACTTAACCCGGATTTTAAATGTTAACCGATATTAAATGTTAAGTAAAGTCTTCAAAACAGAACAATGATTTGTAGGCTCTTGCTATTCCCTAAAAGCTTCATCAGGGTTCGACAACTTCTTACAAAATATGCTTTATCGGCAACTACTGTGTTTAACGCATCGGGCGAGTCCGTGGACGAATGTAAGAAGGGGTTGCACAAACCACCGAGACATTTTGTCACACAGTGATATTTTTAGGTAAACAATGATTTTATCTTTCCGGGATGTACTACTTTTACAGCGGTAAGGGTACTGTAGTGGAAGCAATTTTCGGTAAAGCCACCAAATACGATTAAGTGTCATTTTGATTATACAACCAATAACAAGTACATAATCTCAGAAGAATCTTTATTTGCGAAAGGGAAACGCCTTGAATCGTAAAAACACTTATGTATCTATATGAACCAGTAAATGTGATCGATTGACATTTAATGAATACTGATGTTGTATTCAAGTACCTTAATGTGAAAATTCTTAGAAAACAAAATTTTCGCTGTTTATTTAAATAGATGTCAAAACATCCCATACAATGCGATCGCATACGGTACATGTACTTCGTTGTGAATAATCGCCTTTGGTTCGTGATGAAGTGACCGTCACGCTTGTCACCTGGTTACGTCACAGGTTCACCATGACCAGATGCGTCAATCAAATACAGAAAGGCAGGTTTTCTACTTACTAATAAAAATGTGAAACGCAATAAAGAAATTTGGACTGTTTTCCCGTGTTTCCAACAGCCAAAACAACACCAATCAAGAGAACTGGTTCACTACCACTTCACGTCGTGGCCGGATCATGATGTTCCAAATAGCTCGTCAGCTCTCTGGCAATTCTACCGTGTCGTCAAGGGACGTATTGCACGTGATGGAGATAACAACCCGACGATCATCCACTGCAGGTTTGTTGACTTGATTCATTACTCCAAGGTCTGTTGAATATTAATTCTTTGGTCTACAACGTCCACCTGGTTGCTTGTTTTGAAGTAATTTCAGATGTCGTACTCTAATGTGCATGTCTTGAAATAATGACTTGGTATTATGCATTTGACGCCTGACAGAAAACAGAAAAATGTTGGAAAACGAGGCAAAATCAGAGACTGTGACAAATTTGAGGTCTTAGACTCCTACCACTCTGTCCCGTTGTGTAATTAACGCACATCACAAGCTGAACGAAAAGAGATAACTCATGTTCCCTTTCCATCCTTATTGTCCTATAATCATTAAATCGTGTTAACTTTAAGTGCTGGCGTAGGCAGGACTGGCACATTCATCATGATGGATATATTAAGTGAACAAGTGAGAAATGAGAATGTCGTGGACATTCTGGGACAAGTGCACTTGCTGCGACAACAGAGAGTTAACATGGTGCAGACTGCCGTAAGTGTGTTATATTATAAATAACTTCCGTTGTGCTTATACAATTGGATTCGAATTCTCCGTTCGCAAAGCCGAAAGTAATATCACTTTGTAAATACCATGTCAAACATTTTTTTTTAATTATTCGTGGACAAATCGATTCCTGTCGAAATAGAATGGTGCCACTCTAGATGTATTGCTTTTGTAATACCTTCAGTTGGATTAGCGAAGATGATAACAATCTTACTTGGTATGAAATGTTAGTTACTCTTACGGTCAGGGCAACTTCGATATACTTGTACGTGTCGTTTGCCTTTATACTAATACAAGCAAGTGAGAAGCAAATGACAAGGACAGTTCACATGACTGCCAAAGAAACTGTTCACTTTGATGAACCACTTTTGACTGCACCCATTCTACCACTTCAGTTTTCCAGAATTAGCATCTAGATTAAAATACGCTGCCACCTCATGTTTTTCTTTTACAGGCTCAATATCAATTCATCCATTCTGCCATGGTTGAAAACATTCACTGCGGTGACACGTTCATACCATCAAAAGATTTTGAGAAAACTCTTTCCGTGCTGTTCAAAGAAGAGAAATATATTCTTCAAAAAGAATTTCAGGTACATTTTTAATACATATCAAGAGTGATGTTTTTACCTTCAAACAATCTTATTGTGAAACTAGGTCACAAATGGTGTTTGTTGTTTTAACAATGCATTAAACGTCAGTTCAAAAGGCAGAACTACGCAACTCTTTGTTCATTTTTCTCGGTGGCATTACAAGTGCGTCCATATCACATGGAATACAGTTTTTCATACAATATTTGGTACAAGTCAGCGATTACACAACCACCGAAAATTTACTTTTTGCTTAAAGATGGAATTTAAGATTATTAAGAAGTAAATTTGTCTTTATCCTTTTGGTTTATAAAATGTCTTTCTTAATAACTGGTGATATTTAACACCTGTACCTCGGGTGTATATCCGGTCACTAAAATCCTTGTTTGCTTGTATGCTGAGAGAACAACGAGGCATTGGGCTTATGTGCTATTGGTTTGTTAGTCCGTGAGATGCCACTTTTACGGTTAAGGATATTCACAATAGCTACTGAACACTGCACGTGCTTTGGTGCATTGCAGTTTTCTCGTAGTCCTCTGGTGAGCTCGGGACAACACACGCTCTTGTACAGGCACACGATGTAGCGACTGTTCAATATTCATTGCGAAAACAACTTGAAGCGGTCATAAGTTCATGAGTACGTAACACACATTAAATATTCCTAGATCTCCGATCAGAAAACATTTGTCATCGTCAAAGAAGAAAAATCTAAAATAGCTGGTGAAAACGCGCTGCAGATCCATGAATAGTTGTATTTATGTAAAGTAAAGCCCTTGGTTTTGAAGTAAATTATGATAACGAGCGTGATATTCCATTAAGCTATCCAACTTCGCGATTATCTGTTCTCGTACGCTGATCGTAAGTCGATCATCTAATGTCGAAACCGTCCCGTCCTAGATTCGGCTAACAAAGAACTACATATCAACATGTGTTCAAAGATATAGTATCTTTGATGGGGTAATCGACGACATTTCGTCAGTCTGCTTGAAAAATGATATGCACGACAATTTTCCAACGCGTTTCTTGACTTACTATATAGTCTTCTCGTTCACATGAAACAAGTCCTTTCGTGGCAAGGAATTTTGAGACCGACTTTTTCAGAGTTTAAAGCCTAATTTCAGTTTCGTTTCTTTGCCAGGTAAACAAGGAGCATGTAGCTTTAAAATGTGTTTAGTTATTTTTCGGTGAATGACCTGTTGAAAGAAAATTATTTGGGTTTTAATTTCCAATTTGCGTTGAAGCCCGTTTTGTAAAGTTTTTATTAAAATGAAGGGGAAAAGTGCGTTTAAGCGGATTCTTGATACAAGGGATTTTTTTTATTTTCGAAACTGATTGAAATTGATAGTGAAGGCATAATGTCAAATGTGTAGACAGTTCTCCTTCACGTTCCTGTTTTGTTCGTTTGCCCAGTACGTTATGCCATTGAAACCTTCATCTCCAAGGTCATTATAGATATTCGAGGCCCAAATCAACGTCAGTGAAATGTTACTGTGCGCTCACAAATAGAGAGCCCTTCGATGACGACCCGCCGTCTTCTTCACTCTGTTTGTCGTGGCGTACGTATCGCGCTTCCGAAGCGTTTGCTTACATGTAGTTTCAGGGGGTCCAACGGTTGCTGGTACATTATTGATAGTATGGACCTGCCACGATCCCTATTGGTGCTGAGGCATGTATGGCGATCCAGGTCAGTAGCCAGCATTGTGCGAGGGGTGGTTCGATTTTCTAGAACGGTGGACGTTTGATATTTTACAAACATCGACTGTGTAGTGTTTTCGGTAAGGCCTTTGACGCAGCTTAATTAGGGGGAAGGAAAATCTGTACACACGACGATGACTCCCAGCTCTACATGTATGTTTCTGAGATGTTTCTGAGATGAGACGGAGCTTGTAATACTAGAAATGAGGGTGCTGTTACGGTTGCTCGCAAAGAACGGGACACAGGTGACAAATTACGATGTAAGGTGGTCCAGCAAGAGAACGGTCTCTCGTTACCCCCTGCCAAAATTTCAAATCATTCTTGCTTAAATGGTTGATTACACATCATTACATGCTCGGACGGAAAAATGAATTTTAGTCAGGGAACGACTTGACGAATTTTTTTTTAACTTGTTGTTTTGCGCGTTACTGAAGTTTCTTACATCGCTGGAAATGGGAACAGCCCACTATTCCGAGGGTTTACTACTCCGAAGGTTCATGACTTTGAAGATTCGCTACTCCTCAGGTTCACTGCTCTAAAGATATCTAAACTTTCTGACTTACATGTAGGTGTAATTTTAATACTTTCACATGCAACAAATAAACGAAACTTCTGTTAGCAGATGTATCTTAAACAACGCCCGGGTACTAAAACACTTTGTTTGAATTTCATGTAGACAGTGACTACCGACCATGCGCGCACTCAGCCTAAACAATGGGAGACCTTTTACTAAAAAGAGGCTACGTCCAGAGTTAAGAATTATGCATTCGCGGAATTTGGTAGTTCCTGCCTTTTNCCCCCCCCCCCCCCCCCCCCCCGGTTGCGCGCATGCCGTCTAGCTGGCCAGTACAACTACATGTAGATATGGTGGTCACTGTCTAAATTCATTTTCAATGTGCATGCGAAATTGCCCTCATGTCTTAACACGGAAAAATGAGTAAGCATTTGCATTTTTAACAGAATACAAAGTAGAAATATTGAGGAATTATCAACCACGACTCAATCATCAAATTCATCTCAAAATCGCATCGCAGCGCGACTGAAAAGTTTAGGACCGCTGCGTTTCAACCTCACCCAAGGAACCTCGCGCATGCCGAGTCGAAACTAAATGTAGTTAGTGGGCCACCCTGTCCTGCCTGTCTTCAAGAAATCAGGGAGTCCCATTCAGTCTTCTTAAATTTAAAACCGTCGTTGGTCGTCGCATCCCTGATCTCATGGGCAACGCAGCAATGAAATATATGAGGGACTATAGCCCCTCAGACCCCTATGGTGCGCTCCACCTTTGCCCATGGGCAGCGCAGCACCGAAATAAGTGGGGGCTTCGCTGTCCCCTATGGTACACCGCCCATGTATCCATGCCCCAGATGTTTTCTCTTCATGTTTGAGAATGAGTCATGAGCAGACAATCAGAGTAGTGACCTCTCGAAGTTCTGGTTTGGAAATTCGTGAATTTTCGAAGGTGGAGAATCTTCGGAGTCATAGTGAGCCTTTGGAGTAGTGAATCTTCGGCATACAAGTAGCCTGACATGTAACCTTGGAAATGTTTTCCATCAAGTTTGTTGCTCGAATGAAGTCTGGGGGTTGTACACCATGGACACTGATTGACAAGAGGAGACTTTATTCATTGACCTAACTTGAGGCCTAGGCCTTCCTTTCCTTAATAAGGTGAAAATGATTGATGGAGTTTTCGCAGTGCAAGGAAACACAATAGATGAATATCTGGTTTTTGAGCACGAGAGAGGACTGCCTGTAGTGAACTATCAGAATGTACTGAATTTAAGAGAAAGGAAACGCACACACGTGTACACGCATGCATGTCAATCCATCAATCCACAGAGTGGACAGTCGATGAACAACTTATTTGCATATTTGATGATCATTTTTTTCAAAATTTGAAAATGCCTGCACTTTACCGCACTATCAAGCCTCCTCTTATCGTCTGCACGATCTCCTGTCATCTGTACAAACACTATTCTGCCGAAGTTTCGGGGTACGGCCCGATGCCACGTGAAGCGCTTTGAATGAGAAGCAATTTCAAAATAATGTTTAACTTAGTTATCACTGTCGCCCATCTATATCCTTATGGACTGGACGTTCGATCGAACCCTTCGAAACCCCCTGGCTACGGGCCTGCGATTTGTAAAGATTCTCTTACCCTCGTTTGTACCGTTTAATTCATTGTCCTACACTATTACCCATCGCCAATGGAATGAACGACCCCACCTACTTCGTGTGCGTGACCACAGGTGAGCCTGATCACGCTATTGGACTACGCTATGTTCTATCAGGTATGCCACGAAGGTGCGTCGCATTGCATTTTAGTCATTTTTCAGGTAATAAAGCCATTGGCCAATATTACAAAACATAACATGTAACCAATTACGTGCTCATTTTACATTTTGACGGGTTCGCGTTTTTTCAGATTTACAGTACCCGTTCTTCAACCACATGTCCGCTATTGATACTAAACTGGACTGTGCACATCCGTCTAAATCTGACCAAGCTCGTTATCTGAACAAAGTTAATGGAAATATGAAAAACATAAAAGGTCATCTATCTGTGCAAAGTACTACTATACAAAGAAATCTATATACAATTATACACACATACATCAATTGATGAACTAATGTTAAGATTATAATGATATGTATTAAATGTAAATATGAATATGAATACAAATAAATCAATACCTATTTTACAGTCAGGGTCTATATACTCAAAGAAAGTGGTTTAATATTAAAACGAAATTGTGAAACTATTTCGAATGAAACCCCATCTTCATTCAAGTCATACCCTTTACAACCATTTAGAAAAAATAACAATTTTGTTAAACATTTGTGGGAGATCTGAACATTTTTTGTAAACATCGGTTGACATAACCGGTAAAGATCCTCTGGGGGACTCACGGAATTCAGTGACTTCCCAATACATACATTGTATAAATCGTCGATATAACATATGTAGGCCATCAATTCTTTGGTCTCATTCAAGATTTCAGTCAGCATATACACTCAAGCTGTTGTTCACATAGATCAACAATGGCCTTAAAATACACGTCAGTATCACTGCATTTGAAGTTCATTCATGCAGTTGCTAGTTTAAATTTCTTGGAAAACCCAAGACAGGTGCATATGAGAGCAAAGGCAATAGGGTCCAATACGTAAAAGCTGCACCCTCTATGCTCTCAGCAATGTTTGCAAGTGTCGCTGTGATTATCGTTACCCTTTCAAAATGCATTCGACTGACACTGACGGTGACAAAAATTCTTGCTTTCACGAGAACAGTTCTTGAGGCATACATGTACATGTATATCGTCGTGCTCCACACACGTTGTAGACCTCTGGGTATCGGGCCTGTTGAGACGTTGCGCCGTGAACACCGACAGACATTATAGTTGTCACCAGGGACATCTGTTTTGAAAATAGATCTAAGAAAACTGTTACCTTGGTTTATTTAGTAATGCTTAGGGAAGAAATAGCGATATGGCCGCAGCCAACGATTCACTTGGGTACTTTCAGAAACACCTCGCTTTACGTATTGAACAAAATGTTCACAGTTATTCATGAATAGTTTATACTGGCTTTCTCCCAATCTTTGTCTTGCCCTCTTAATTATTTCATCTGGCGGATACTCGGCGGGACTAACGTCTCTTTCCATAACTTCCTCGGGACCCACGTCCACCCATTCTTCATTTACGCTCATGAAAAGTCCGGGCACCATACCACCACCAATAGACCACATCAATCCACTTAAACTGAGCCACGGTGCACTGGACTTGCTGGACAAACTGCTTGAGCTAAGGGACGACCCACCGGACGTACTCCCGCAACTGCGCGAAAGTCCACTGGGAGAACTATTCAAAGATGAATTTCTCGAGTAGTGAATAACCTTTAACTGACGCCTCTTAATATTGACTTCAATCAAAATGGCATGGTGGATAAACCATCCATTATTAAACAGCAAATGATCCCCTGGTTTCAACTTGTTCCAATCCGAATATGTGATCCGTTCTAATTGTTCGTTAGCCATTCTCACACAAGCGTCAGACAGGTCTGAACTGTTACTGTTCGTACACAAACGGGAAACGAAATCAAAGTCGGTCATCGCTTAGTTTTGCTCCGCCCATTGTTCCCCCAAAATCCATTGATAGGCTATCGATAGCTGGATCGTGGATCATTAAATATTTATTTTTGCTCCGTCCATATTAATGTATGCCGTGTGCGGCCTTTCGCATTCACTTTACTCATTTTTGAGAGGAGGTCAGCGGTACTTTCGAAACCTCAGTGTTCCCCTCGGGCGAGTTGAACATGCACATTTGCGGGACTTCAATCTCACGACTATATTACAGTCAGTGCCATCGATATCACAGAGATTTGCTAAACGCATAGCGGGCAGTCTTCTTGTATGAAACCATAGGTTATGTATTGACTAGTCTATGACGGAAATAGTTGTGAACATGGCAAAAAGTTCGAAATGAAACGATAAAGAGACGCTGTGTGAGGCAGCCATCAGTAACAGTTATCAAGACAACTTTCCCAGAGGTTAGTTTTGATACGTTAGCAGACGACAGCCGATTTTTGACAACATCATTAACGAGTAACGGAAACTTTGTACATGTAATATATTTTATTTCGTTTCACTGTCGGAAATCTTAGTCGAGCTTTACTGTTTTTTATCTGAAAATTACTGAAGATACGATGTTGCTCTGGTCACATGTTCATTCTTAGCAGGAATTTGCAATCAAGATAACCCTTTGTCGGTGAACATTTGTTTCACGCAGATACCACCTATAAATTTTACATTTCGACCACCTGCTTATTAAATTGTTTTCCGCTTCATTGTAGGTAAAAATTTCACAAAAAAAAGATTTAACGCAGGTTATTTCTGTCGAAACCTAATCCTAAAGATGAACATTCAACACAAATCTAAATATTTTTAAACTTAATTGAATTTTTAAATTTCATGTTTACATTCAGTGGAACACCACAGGTGATCTATGCATGATGGGTTCTTACTCATCTGCCGCCATATGTACTGAGGTTTCCGCGGAAACCCAGTCCGATTCATAAAAATATAAATTTGATCGTAAAATAAATGAAACACGAACTAGTGAAACTTAAGAAACGTTTATATTATAGTGTCCGACTGATTGAACACATCCTACTATTTTAATTGGTGAAATGTTCTCATAGCCTCTACTAACCTTTACACTGGCATGCTGCAGGCTCCTTGGTTCCATGTCTATTGCCTGAGCGGTCTACCTTTTGAAATAGTCAACATATTTTTCACTAAGTTAGAATTTCCGATTTGTATTGCAGACCCTCCAACGTCTGTGTCCATCGTGTGATCCGGAGGAATGTGCAGCGGGAAGGCTTCCTGTGAATGCGAAAAAGAATCGTTTCCCCCAAATCTTGCCTCGTGAGTTATTTCTGTGATTAGGAAAATATTGTATTGCTTTGCTGTTGTAGAATGTAATTATTTCAGTAACAGTATATAACAAACTCATAGTTCTTTTTCTTGGTAAGAAATCCTGAAACAGTCATCCTTTACTGGTAGGTCATTTGCGCCAGAACTGTCGCCATGTTGATGGCCTCCGTCCTCAACAGTCTACAGCGACGCAAACTTTGGAATGCAACGAGTAGGCCTGTGTTATCTCCCCTAGGTACTTTCTGTCGTATGGACTTTCTGTGGTTCGTTGCTTTTATTAAAAGGCTATGTATAGTGTAATGCTACGACAATTTTATAGAGATACCAGCAACATTCATGCAACAGTAATAAACAGAAAGGCTTTCCTAAAGATTCCTCTGTCACTGTCGGTGCAGTTACACCGAGTGCACGTGGAACAAAAATTGTGTGGTTGGAGAAAAAGGACCTGTCTTGAAACAGTTACTACTACACAAAAATAACTTATCATTTAATAGCTGTATTCGTGTTTTAGCAAGAAATTCGTTTGCTGACGTAAATTGCGTTTAGTATTAGAGTTTGTGAAACTGTTTCCTGTTAACTGCCTTACGATTCTGCTTCCGCTCCACCCTTTCTCCTCGAAAGAGGTTTCAATTGTAAATTGATCACTTTCACTCAAAGGCACCCTTGCAAATCGGAATACTGGACAGAACTGATTTGGATACAGAGCTGACAATAACGAACTAGATTTAATGCTCATAGTCTTCTGTTTTGTTTGAATCTCTGAACAAAATTCAATAATTCATCAATTTCAGCCGTGTAGCCGTGAGTACTCGGAACACCAGACTGACTTTCTCGAAAAACTACATTCACATGAGCATTTTATCCAGTTCAGAATCTCAAAATCTGCTTATTGATGATGGAACTGTGCCTCATCAGTGAAGCAAACTAGGAAAACAATTTTCTCTCTTACTTTGACTCATGGTAGTTGCACTTACGATTCTTCCCAACGGATTGCTTTTGACACCGGAACTGTTGCTATCATCTCAAGATCATACTGTTATTTCCATACGACCAGCTAGGGTAGAGTTCAGTAACGCTAGGACCTATGCTAACACCTTGCTTAAATCTAGCCAATGCACGATAAAATCTCACGTAATCTCGCGAAGTCTTGCTTTTTAGCGAGGTCCTAGCGTTACTGAACTCTGCCCTGTTCTCTTTCAGTTGGTCGGGCACGTCCGTACCTACTGACCCCGGGTGGAGATGGGTCGACTGACTACATCAACGCCATCTTTGTGAACGTAAGTAACAAGTCTTAGAATGCTCTCTTTATTTCCAACCTTTAACTAGAGTCTGATTTCCTTCAGCATTTGGATTATTTTAAAGTGCTAATACTCACATGCTCCACGTACACATTAGGATTAGGAAGTATTTGCTAGTTTAGTGGTTATATCCTATAGCCTTTGGAGACGATCTAAAGTGCAAATTTCAGAAAAGGGGCTGCATTAACTTTTTGGTGAATTTGGAAGACGCGATCTTGCACCGGTTTAATGGTAATTCTGTTTGTGGGCAGTAACGCCATCTCTTGTATTTATCTATACGATTGAAATCAAATATTAATAACAATACATGTACATCTTTTCGTATACTGGATGTTTTAGGGGTTTCAACACCGGGACACGTTCATAGTCACCCAAATGCCTTTGCCGAATACTGTATTTGATTTCTGGCGAATGATGTACGACCACGACAGTAGCACCATTGTCATGTTGAACGCTAGTGATGGTGATGATAAGGTAAGGGAGGGTACGTGAGGGTTGTATTGTGTGAGTACCGCTGGCTGCGTTTCGTTTGGATACTGCTTCCGGTTAAAGCTCTCAAGGTTGCCAAGGGATACGTTCGATATGCACTGAGCTGCCTGTCACAAGTGTAGCAGTTCCCTGCTTTAATGATTTCAACCGAAGTGTGTTCTGCCACCTTCGATTATATTATTTACCCTGTGGGATATAACATGGTGTTTACTAGGGTTACATACATGTAGCATATTTTTGTTTCAAAGAGTCTAGCTAGTCGTAAAATATGTTTGTAAGCTAGAGCAGGGGACTTAAAATGTAAAGTTGAACAAAACTAGGCGAATGAAAATTAGTTATTTGAAGCTCACCGAATAGACAATCTGCAGAACGCGCTCTGGAATGGTGTGAACGAGCTCGAGGGTACTGAAAGACATAATTGTTATAAAAAACAAGAAAATGTTTCCAAAAAAACAGAGATCCTCTTACTGGAATAGTGAATGAGGTGTGTGAAGAACAAACCAATCTGTGGCGCAACATTTATCCAAAGCAGGAAATTACAAAGGATGAACTGCCGTGTGGTGATGACAACGGGTTTGACATGGGATTCAAATTTCAACCTATTTTCTGGGAGTCCAGAACGTCTTGCCATCCATCTAAATACTTTAAATGATGTTCCAAGTCTAGCTAATCTTTATCAGCGCCGAAGACCAGTAACACGTAGGTGAGCTAACCGTAGGAAATCTGTACCATCCGTAAATTTGTCAACCACACCCCTGTACACTGCCGAAATAGCCTAGCGGTAAACGAATGCCATCACCAAGTTTACACGTCGACCATACGCTGGTCAGGGAACATTTACCTCCCTTTCAATGTCCAGTAGAGTCGTGGAGTCAGGGTCCAGTAACCGCTGTAAAACCGGGTTAACTCCACCACGGTGTGTCTGTAGCCAAACTCTTTGCCCCCGTCGTGGAACATGGGGAAACAATTTTATGCGGTAGATGACATACAGTGTCGCGGTGTTAAGATCACTGTTCCTTTTTCTAGCTTTTTGTGTATTGTAGACCTCTGCCCGGTACTGGGCTGAAGAGGGTGCAGTTCAGTACGGACGTTTCAGAATCGAGACCGTGGCTAAAAGGTTCGAGCACAACGAGCTAATAATTCACAGAACGTTTAATTTTATGGACACCAAGACGGTGAGTATTCCTTATCCGAGTTCCGTATCATAGTTAATATCTAGTATTAAAATTTCTGGGATGCCTTTTCAGTTCCTCAGACTTGTTGCTCTTTAAACAAACCGTAACTTCCCCCAATGTTACGCATCACATGTTCGAAGGTGTGTAAGAGTTTATTGTGCGCTTGTTTTGTAGGCGAGCAGTCCTCCTCGCCAGATCGAGCAATTTGAACTCACCAACTGGCCCACTAACCAAAGAATACCGCCTTCTGCTATTCAGCCTGCACTCATAGAACTATACGACCTTGTGGAAAACCGACTAAGGAAAACGGACAAGAAACCAGCTACCATTCATTGTTTGTGAGTACCTTATTGGCAGATCTATGGGTACGACAAAAAAAGTAACAATTCCCTGCATCATGCCTAAGGGTGACGCGATTTTTTCTTTCGAAAACTGTTACCAGTATACCTATACCACTGAACTTGGACCTAGTCTTGGAGAAAATTTATGCACGGTTCCTCCAAACCTGTACGTAAACATCCTCTGGCACAAAAATAGGGAAACTGACCCAGTTTAATTTAAATTTAGAACAGAGGTTGAATTTTGGCCTCAAGCGTGATCAGTTCGGCTGGTCAAGCAAACTGTGTGTTGTGGTCAACCAAACGATGAAGTAGCCGAAATTGTGCTCGTTGTGTGAAGTTTGTCGAAATCAAAGAAATCAGTTGTGCAATCTCAGAAAATCTATTCACCGTCTTTTTGCATTCACTGGGAAAACTGTCCTTCTGTATCACAGCGCCACCTACCCACAGTACACGGGTATTGTGGTCCTATGGAATGATTGACACACGAAATTCTGTGTGTGGCCATCAGTACCCATGTCGGGGTTAGGACGTCTGTCCTAGACATATCATGGGCGGCGCACCATAGGGGGCTGGGGGCTATAGCTCCCCCACTTTTTTCAGTGGTGCGCCACCCATGCATATGTTGCTGAAAAGTCTCTAATGTACACCGTATAGTTGATCGTTTTCTTGTTTTGTCTGGCGTTTTGAAACTGTGCTTGTGCCAATTGAAAAACACGAGTTTGCGTAGAATGGATGATCTTGTGCTTGGAACGACTGCGAGTAGCAACAGATGGGGGTTGTGAAGCAAGTACACCTAGGCATTTCTCAACACGAACCAATCGGAATGTCTGATTGTTATTTGGAACCAATCACATGCATCTAGTGAATATCACTTCGTTCTCTGTTAGAAGATCAATTCCCAGCGTCAAAACTAGCTAAAATCAAATCTGTTACATCTATTCTTAAGACGAATATGTTTTGAAACTCATTCTTATCGGCGATATAACGAGATGCCCCGCGTTCTCCAACATAAACCCAAAATTCTGCATTCGTCACACCACGCTGTGCCTTCTGACTTATTCTTGTTCCGTTTACAGAGACGGGTGTACGCGCAGCGGTTTCTTCTGCGCTATGGTGAATCTGTTTGATAAGATCAAATTGGAACAGGGCGTTGATGTTTTCCATACCGTAAAGAGTACACGATCAAACAGACCAGAGTTTGTCGGCGATATTGTAAGTTATATTTCAGACATGACTCTGTTCAAATCACCTGTCGATGTTTGCCGATAACACCGTTTTTGGACGCTTTTATGGGTTTTCTGCTGTACGTATTATTTGTGTAGATCTACAAGTCTGCAATTTGCACCGGTTTGTATATGCGGCGTGTAAGAGGGGTCGTTAGTGAATGAATGCCTGTGTCGGCTTGATTTAAGGAATCATGGAACGCGAAAACTCGTCAAAAATATCTTTCAAACAATTCTCGACGAAAGTACCATATCGCAACGTCTACTCCAGAGTTATTCACTTTTTTCCCGTGAGGAAATTTCCAGAAAATCACAAAATTCACTATATTTTTGAAATATCCGCCACGGAAAAAACTTTTTAGTTACCACAGAGTTTCCAATCTTCCTCTCACTTACGGTAAATGCGCGTACGCCCTCATTCGACAGCGGACTAAGAAGATAGATACTAAGGTCAGATTATCACGTGGGATTACACTTTGAATCTGAGATCTATAGCACAGAGTGAGCCAAGCCAGTGAAGCAAGCAATTTTCGAGAAAAAATAATTGGAAGTGCATTTTGGAATGCATGTATGTTTTAATACTACGATACCGTTATAACTAATTTTGAACAGTTGGGCCTTACACCAATTGCATCTTACTGGAACGGACTGCTGCTTGAAGTCGCTATTGTTTTGTTTACATCAAATGTCAAAGGTCACATTTTCTATATAAGAGAAATGTGCTACGTCTATGTCTTGCCATCCAAATAAAGAGACGTGCTTTGCCCTGAGGTAGAAAAAGCAACGAAGTGACAAGCAGTTGGCAGATCGAAAAATGTTGTGAAATCAACAGAAATTCAAAATCTTTACGAACAAATCGTAAAATTACGTAGTGAACAGGTTGAATTCTGTTTCAGTAGCACAGAACTATTTTGACTAGTGCAATTTGTCCGTTTTTCGTTTTCCGGTCCCTTAATTGCACAGGAGGCGTACTTTGAGTTCACGGACACGCACACTTTTTGTGCGGTGGACTGTTTCCATTTTGTAACCGATGTGTTCCGACTGAGCGCGGAAGTACACAAACTTTTGGCAATGCCACAGAGTTGTAACAAAACATTGATTTGAAAGGTACACACTCATTGTATATTTCGGTTTCTCACCCACGCGTGACACTCGTGAGACAAGTTCTGAAGTGGCTTTGGAACTACTGCGTCATCATTTATACTTGCACGATTTCATTGATTTTGATGTGGTTTTGAATGTTTTTCCTCCCATTTTCCAGGAACAGTACAAGTCTCTATATTTGATGGCCCAGCGGTTTTTGGAGTCCTTTGAAACTTATGCGAACTTCCGGTAATACGTCGTTGCCTGCAGTGTGCAGCGACATTTCGGACAACCTTGCTATTTGCATTCCGAAGTGCAGTGAACTTCCTGATTATGCAGCTGACTGGACGGGAAAATGATGTATATGTCACGACACTGGCTGTATTCGAACGGTGAAGTGCACACTAAGTTTTTGCCCGTGGCCGGCCACTCAAAGTTGGTAACGTGGTCAAAGCTCTATTGGAGTTACACTTAGTGAGTGTTTCATCTGTCGTACTTGTGCCCTGTAGAACTGGGTAGAATTTAGTAACATTAGGACCTCGCGAAAAATGTAAGACTTCGCGAAATTACGCGAGGTGCTGCCTTGTATTTTCAATAAGAACACGTGATTTTGGATACATTTTTCTTGCCGAAAGACAGCTACTGGACTCTACCCTGTTTCGTTTCTTACACGCTACAGTAGTAACACTAGATCAAGAAGTTGGTTATTAAGTCAGGCGAGACGGCTGCAACTTCGATCTGCGCCGTGTACCGGAGCGAATCGACGATGTAGAAAGGGCGGCCTAATGGCAACTTTTAAGGGAAAACGTTTGTGCTACCTCTGAAAACGGCATGCTGGCGCCTTGCCCCCCCCCCCCTTATGAACCCGCCTAGTAGGACGCTGCTCACATTTTAGTCTAATACTCTTTACCTTCAGTGACCCATCCTTCATGTATTACGACCAATCTTCGAGTCGAAATTTTTTGTGCGAATGCCTCCAAGTTAGTGCAGTGTGCTTGTTATTATGTTCATGCGGATTAGTGCTTTGTTTGACGACCATATAAAGGGTCACTTATACATGTACTTGAGCTTGTGCTTAGATTGGTTCTTGGAGTCTGCTGGTTAAGTTGTTGAAAGAAACGATGGTTGGCGACGCAGACTTCGCAGTTTTCAGAATTAGCTTCTAGCTGTCCTAGTGATGAAATGCAATATGTTAAGCGAAACATGAATCTCGCAGAGCGGCGATTTTTATTTATGAACTTGCGGACACAACCGCGTTTTCTTTCTAATATCGTTTTGTTGGCCTAGTTAAGGTATATTTGGTGTATAACTTACGCTTTCAATATTGTTATACTGATTGCCCTCTTGAGAATGGTGGCACTGTGCGTTGAGAATTTAGCAGATTCGCTACTGAAAGCTGTTTCCTTATCTAGGGAAAGGTATACTTGTATGTTTGTTTATTGGTTCGTTTTCTTTGTCCAAGGCTGCTGCTGACAGCACTCAAACCACTCCTTCTTGGACAAGGCACAGGTTGTGTGAGTTAACGGAATAAATATTGTAGACACGTGTTACTCATTTTGTTTAAGATTTTCATGTCAAGATTTCAGATCAACTGCTAGGGTTCACAGAAGGTCGAGCAAGCTGAGACCTTCCCATCTATTCCGACCTTAAGAACGCAATAGCTGTCAAAAAAGTACATGAACGTAGAACAGTCTCGTCGTGAAATACACAACTTGTGATAACCGACGTGGGAATCACGACTCCCCGCCCGGTGACTTTGCTAGTGACGCTGAGCGTACATCCTCGCTCCATTTCTTATGAATTATAAGAAGTTAAACTCTACCTTGTCAACCAATCAAAGACATCAATTTTCGCCCACTTGCTGCAATTGCAGACATTGTTCAAGGAGCTCATTCAGAGTTAGGTGGCCATTTTGGAATACCTAAATCTTAGTTGGCCCATGAAAAATGAGTCGGTTTTAAAATAGGCATTCAAGACTGCGTTGCAATAAGCAAGTTTTATTATCAATTAGTGTTTAAGTGCGCACTGTGCAACTTTTCAGTGGAAACTTGTCCCGGTCTTCCTCTTACGACCAAATAAACGTCCCTGCACTCTCTGGCTTCGAAACGCCACATCTTTACTCAGAAAGGCACAGCCGTCCTTGAAGTCGCAGTAAAGCTTACGAACAAATCATGCAATTCACCCGGCATATCGGTTAGACGGTCTTGATTACAAGCGGTAATTTTCTTCGTTTTTCTAAGATTGTGTCACTAGATGGAATGGGCGGGGCGATGGGGGAATTTTACGACTGACAATTAGCTTGCCAGAATCTAGTTTTGACGTAGCCTACGTTTGAACCACGACTTTAAACAGTTGTATTACACCGTCGTTCCTGTCGATATGAAACGAAACTTGAACGTGATCCGTGTTTG
>NMRA01000978.1:53891-75818 GCA_002633005.1 Phoronis australis | reverse complement strand
TGAACTGCTGAACAGGCTGCATTCGAACCTATGACGTCATTGGTTAATCGCAACGCCGCCGTCTGCCGTGAGGTGTCAGGTAAAAGAGCTGAACTGTTATCGAGTGGAACTACTCGATGTAAATTGTTTTTGGGTGGCATTCTACTTTAAGCATAAGAATAAATGAACAATAGCAACTTAATAAGCATAACAATAAACGAAGTACAGTTACTAACGTCCCCTCAAATAAGACTAATAATTTGTTGTGGCTAGTTGGATAATTAGTGGCAACAACCTCTGCAGCACACTTCGCTGTATTCAAACGCCAACAAACGAACAAAACCGATGACTAATCCTATAGGAACTCAGTTCCTCTAGTGCGTTGACACAAACGTCCAATATCTATCTGGTAGGGCACACCTCATCAACTCTGTTAGCCTTGGTGCAAATTTTAAGCTCTCGGTTCTGGATGACGAACACGTGAATGGTGTAGAGCTTAATCACTTTGCTGAAGGATGCAAAACGCGATGAAAAAAATTAGTGGCCATGAAGCAACTGCCTCTTATTCACGGTGGGATGCTTATAACAAGCCAATCGCTATGGTTGTCATGGTCAATCAGTGAAGCCCTGTTCTTACAACCCAACTTTTCTCTTCTTCGACTGTGAAGCAGAGTCAGGGTCCCCGTCGCAGACCCAGTAAGTTTCACTTTAGCCTTAATGAGCAGTATAGAGAGATTCCACAAAGCGACGTGAACGTGAATAATCACACATTTCTAAATCCGCGCCATTGTTGGCTGTAATGTAATCCCGATAGCCCATTTTTTAATCATATTTGACAAGACACCGAAATGATACGGTTCTCAATCTCCCTTCTTTGCTTCACTATTCTTTTGTCTATAAATGTTCTTAAAGTTTATATGCTGACTGTACTTCGGGAGCAAGTTTTCTGTTATACAGAATTTGTTGAATACACGACACTTTTCATTTTTCACGGTCTTTATTCCGTTGCGGTCATACTTTCTGAACAAAACTCTACTCTCTACTGAACATAGATACAGTAACTGACCTAGCGACATAATTAAAAAATTATGTCGCTAGGTCAGTTACTGTATCTATGTTCAGTAGAGAGTAGAGTTTTGTTCAGAAAGTATGAACGCAACGGAATAAAGACCGTGAAAAATGAAAAGTGTCGTGTATTCAACAAATTCTGTATAANGACGGGGCTTAGGACCTCGGATAAAACGGTCCCAACATTTTACCTTCTGTGGGAGTCTTAGGCAAAGCATCTGTTGTTAGGAGTTCCATTTGGTGATCCCTTTATTCAAGGGACGGTCAGGTCCGATGCACCAACGATGGGTTGGGGACCATGTTGGAGATGTGCAGGACCAAGGGTAGTGGGAAAGGAGCTTCAGATCTCAGCACGTAAATTGCCTGGAGATGTTGTCTGCATTGTTCTTGTCATACAATACTGATCAGGTGCGACAATTCACAAAGAAGCCCAGGAGCTTGACGTTTCCCTGTCTGTGCTTGCTTGTTTGGAAATTTTAGTAAGCTAGTAAGCAAACTACACCTTAGGGGCAATCTCGAAAATTAAGGCGACCGGGCGGCTTGAACAGTGTGGTGACCGGGGACTGAAGCTAGATAATTTCAATAACTGTTGGAGGGAGCTCCAGGGAGCTGGGAGAAGCTATTGTGGCGACCAGTGGAGATGAAAAGATATCGACGACCGAGCCAGACCGAGCCAGAACGAGTCAGTAGGGCTTCTAAGTATGTTGCTGTTCCACTAAGTTTGTTTTTTTTTGTTCACACGATACAGGTCGCAATTTTCGTCCGATCATCTCGAAATTTACACATAACGCGTACTTCCGGAAGTACTGGAGACCTATTGTTTTTCGTCAAAATCAGAAGATCCAAGATGGCGACTGTGGCTGCCATTTTGTTTTAATTTAAAGGTTCAAATGCTTCTGGAGGTTACAGTTTTTTACGTAAAAGGCTAAGAATCGGCACAGTAAATGGACTGGAAGTTTTCTACAAGTATACCGGAAAATGTTTACTTCCGGCTAAATATGGCGGAAATATCGGCGATCGCGCATGCGCACCTCGATTTTGGCCTAAAAACGTTTTCTCCTGTAGAGGGCGCATTATAAAACCAGTTACTTCGAATTTTTACAGGTATAATGTTCTTATGACATGCTATTATACAAAGCCAAAAAACCGGAAGTTCCTTTCAAGATGGCGGATCTGGCGCATGTTGACCCATTTTCAGTCGTGCTGGAGTGCAATTTTAAACGGGAAGAGAAAAAGACGTGATTTTTTGCGTGTGGATTCTTTGAAGTATATTCTTTTAAATGGCCTGTAACAATTTTTTTCTTAGACTTACCGATTTCGAGTTATTTGACTTTGAATTTCTTAAAAAAAACGCAAAATTTAATTTTTTTCGATAGGCGATACCATCAGTTTAGATACAATTTTGAATGGGCTTTCTGAACATGTTTTCCATTTTTCGCTAGGACGTCTAATTTTCGAGTTATTTGAGATTTTCTGATAACGCTGTTCCTTTGTTGAGCGCTCTTGCTGCATTGATGTTGGTTTATCTTCTATTGAACTAGAGTGTAGCCTATTTCTTATTGATTTATGACATCTAAGTTCGTCATATGAATGTTGTGATGTTGTTCATCATCGCCACCACCATCATCGTATTCGTCATCACCTTCGTCATCATCTCCGTCGTTGTCTTTTCCTTTAATTTCGCCAAGTGTCACTCAAGACTGTAGCCTTTTTCTTACTGATTTCGGACCTCTACGTTCGTCATGTGTATGTTTTTATTACTTCTTTTGTTCATCCTCGCCACCATCGTCGTCATATTCGTCATCTTCGTCATCATCATTATCGTCATCTTTTTGGTTAATTTCGCCAAGTTTCGCTCCTCGGAGCGCTTTCATTTGTTTGTTTGTTCGCACTCTACAGGTCGCAATTTTCGTCCAATTTTCACGAAATTTGGACACGACGTGTAGATCGGAAAGTCCTGGAAGCCTGTTGTTTTTAGTTATGATCGGATGCAAAATGGTGGACGTGGCGGCCATTTTGTTTCCGATATCACAGTCAAATGCTCGTAGAGGCCGCATTTTTCGACGTACATGACTGAAAATCAACACGATTATACTAGAGCGCATGTGCTACAACTGTCCAGAAAATCGTTGACTTCCGGTCAAAGGTGGCTGAAATATTGGACGTGATGCATGCGCACACCGAAATATGGCCAAAAACGTTTTCTCCTGTAAAGGGCGCATTTGCAAACCAATCTTTTTCAAACTGGTCACGTGTTTGTTGAGTTTAGTAAGCTTTTATAGAAAATTATTGAACCGGAAGTCACTTTCAAGATGACGGCTGTGGCGCATGTTCACACGGTTTCAATCGTTCTGGTGTCGCATTTGTAACGGGATGAGCAAATGACATGAATTTTTGCATGTGGATTCCTTGAAGTATGGACTTTCAAAAAGTCTGGGAGAGCGTATTTCTCAGACTTATCGTTTTCGAGTTATTTGACTTTGAATTTCAAAAAGCGGCAAATTTTCAATTTTCTCGAAAAATTTTTGGATTTTTGCCAAACTACCAGTTTGGATAGAGTTTTGAACGGGCTTTCAGAAGATATTTTCCATTTTGCGCTACGACGTCTACTTTGTGAATTATTCGAGATTTCCGGATACCGTTGTTCCTTCGGTCACCTATGCAAGCACGGAGCTGGGTGGCTGTCAGTTCACTTTGTTTTGGTTATGCCTTGTTGAACTAGACTGACCCAGCCAGCACTGTCCTACTGTAGACTGGACCGTCATGTTGCGCCATCTATTGTTCTTTATTGTAGTTGATTGTATGCTCTCTATTTGATTTCTTCGCTAGTCACATGAATGTTATCGTGTTTGCCAAACTACCACCTTAGATAGAGTTTTGAACGGGCTTTCAGAAGATATTTTCCATTTTGCGCTACGACGTCTACTTTTTGAATTATTCGAGATTTACGGATACCGTTGTTCCTTCGGTCACCTATGCAAGCACGCAGCTGGCTGGCTTTCAGTTCACTTTGTTTTGGTTATGCCTAGTTGACCCAGACTGACCTAGCCAGCACTGTCCTACTGTAGACTGGACCGTCATGTTGCGCCATCTATTGTTCTTTATTGTAGTTGATTGTATGCTCTCTATTTGATTTCTTCGCTAGTCACATGAATGTTATCGTGTTATTCATAAATGAATGTTTTCGTGTTATTCATAATTGCCGCCTTGATCGTCATGATTGTCGTCGTCTTCCGCATCGTCGTCTTTTCGATTAATTCCGCCAAGTGTCGCTCCTCCGAGCGCTCTCGTTTTTTTGTTTATTCGCACGATAGAGGTCGCAATTTTCGTCTGATCATCACGAAATTTACACATAACACGTACTTCTGGAAGTACTGGGAGCCTATTGTTTTTCGTCAAAATCGGATCCAAGATGGCGGCTGTAGCGGCCATTTTGTTTCCATTTAAAGGTTCAAATGCTTGTAGAAGGCTACAATTTTTTACGTAAAAGGCTAAGAATCGGCACAGTAAATGTACTGGAAGTTTTCTACAAGTATACTGGAAATTATTTACTTCCGGCTAAAGATAGCGGAAATATCGGCGATCGCGCATGCGCACCTCGATTTTGGCCTAAAACGTTTTCTCCTGTAGAGGGCACATTATCAGACCAATTCCTTCGAATTTTTAAAGGTGTTAGTTTCTTATGACATGCTATTTTACAAAGCCAAAAAACCGGAATTTGCTTTCAAGATGGCGGATCTGGCGCATGTTTACCCATTTTCAGTCGTGCTGGATTGCGATTTTAAAGGTAAGAGAAAAAGACATAATTTTTTGCATGTGGATTCTTTGAAGTATATTCGTTCAAATGGCCTATAACAATTTTTTCTCAGACTTACCGTTTTTGAGTTATTTGTCTTTGAATTTCTTAAAAAAACGCAAAATCTTATTTTTTTCGAAAAAATAACGGAATTAGGCGATACCATCAGTCTGGATAGAATTTTGAACGGGCTTTCAGAAGATGTTTTCCATTTTTCGCTAGGACATCTACTTTTTTAGTTATTTGAGATTTTCTGATAACGCTGTTCCTTTGTTGAGCGCTCTTGTTTAGCTTGTTATCTCCGGGAAACTAATCTGACCCTGATAGTTTTAGAACAGACAGCCAATTGAATTCGACTACGTTGCAAATCTTCATTGGAGATATCGGCCGATCAAGACGAACGTTGTCTGGCAGATAACTCCATTTCTTAAATACATTCCCTTAGACATGATTTTCTACGTATGTAAGCTGTATTTGGCCCTGCATGTTCAGCTGACTAAAACAAGCATCAAATGAGCCACTTACTCTCACAATATACCTTACCGTGACACGATTCTATTTCCGTTACCGTCCGAGACACAATAAAACTCTTCAAAGTTTATTAGGGTTGGCCAAACCAAAAATTGTGAATTCGAAAATTGTGCAGATGCCTTCACGCTAACGTATCATTAGATGCAACATGACTTCGCCGGTTCCACCGACTCAACCGGCTATCAGAATCAGGTTCAGAAGTCATGTTTATTGCAGTTTACATTACAATTACAATGATAAATTTTCAGCTCTAGCACCGTTGTTCTTGAAATATATAACGCCAGGTTTTCAGTACTTCTCAAACGTCATGGCTTTGAAATAATCTTACTATTCTGGCATCGTCTGTCGTATTCGTCAACAAATTTGAGCTCTCAAGTGCGCACATCACCACGGACAGGACAGTGATACATAAATCTCGTTTTCGATTTGACCAGTATTGCATATTCCACTAATTCTTTCATCCTCGGTTAGAGCTGCGTGCCACCCTGTTTCAATTTAAAACTTGTGCACTGAGCATCTAAAACGAGCAAGTATTTTCCTTAGGTTCGGGTCTAAAACGTACACGTATTTTTACAATGTAGTTTTGCTTTGATAGTGCAATAAAATTGATATTTTTTCAAATTATTAATTACAGAGTTCCAATTTTGTACGTCACATTCAATTAGTCTCTGACGAAATTCTGTAAAGAATAAATCTAAGTCACCCGGTCTGTATAACCGTACCTCTCCCAACCTGTTGGTTTTAAGAAGCAATTTTACAGAATATGCCCAGTTGTGCATACCGCCGTCTTCATTTTTTTGAAGGTGGTCTTCCCCTAAGCTGCCCACAGGAGGTTTAAAAGAACAGATGTACAAACTTCGGACAACTTAAATGGAACTAACTCTTCTAATTACATAATCATTATTTATGCTGACAATTAAGCTCCACCTCAAGAAAATATTTCTGGACATTTTCCTACCAAGGAAAACTTAAAAAATTGAATAACACAGATTGATTACCCAATTTCCAAGTTTAATCAATACTCTAACCTGCTAAAGTAATCAGTATTACATTCAAACTTTTCCAAGCTTCTAATAGCTTCAATCTTAAATCGATAGCCTTTCAAAAACAAGCCCCACCTAATGATGCGTCCATTGTTTTTTTAATGTACGCCAGAGGTTGATGGTCAGTATGAATGATGAATTCTTTACAAGTACAGTACTTTGCAAATTTTCTGAGAGCAAACACAATGGCCAAACACGATCCCTCAATGACTGAGTAATTCCGTTCCCAGCAACAATCGACGGAACGAGATCCAACCAAACACCTGATGGGTCCTATCATTAGCTCACGTCTCGTGCACGTTGGAAAGTGTCTCACTATGAGGCAAGATGTTCAGTCCAGGTCATATTGTGGCACAGAGTGTGATCCACATAATGTTATGTATTATGTGCTTGTCCCAAGATCTTCCTCATCATGCGAATTGAATTTGTAGCAACCACTTGGTACTACAAACGAGGTCTTAGGCAGTGATTGGTCGGCGGCAATGACTTATCAGGAGCCTTTATTAAAAGTAATCTCCGTAAAGTACTGGTCATTACTGATCTTAGCCATGGTGTCATCAAGGTGACCCAGGCCGAGACAAAATTGGTGATGGCGTTCAAACGACTAAAATTGACACAAAATCCATTTGAACCATTTTTCTTTTTCACCAAAACCACTGGAAAGTTGTAGGGCGCATCAGATGGTTCTATGGCCCCACTCTTTAACGTGAGCCTGTTCCTACACAACAGCTTGTGCGGTATGTGGCAGGGGATAAGGTTTGACTCTCACCGGCTCTTCACTGATGGTCTCAATCTTGTACTCAACCAGATGGGTTGTACCCGGTACCTCACTAAAAATGTCAGACTAGTCCAGGAGCGTATCCAGGATTTTGAGTTGGGGGGACAGGGCAGCATATTAGCCAGGATTTTGCCGTCGGACATTCGCACCTCCGAACTGCCCAATGGAATCTGGGAGAATTTTAGGGGGTCATGGCCCCCTTGCCCCGGTAAAACTAATTTATGTAATATCTGTTTCAGGTCTACCACATCAGTTTGTCAAGCCCATAAGTAGTCTTATATCAGATTTTATATGGGATGGAAAACCTCGCAAAATATAACAGGAACAAACTGCAAACAACAACGTCACAGATTGAATTAATCGAACCTTTATCAAGGGCGTGTCAATTACTACCACAACCAGCAGTTACACCAGGCAAGGTCGTTGGCTTTGCTAAAAGTAGTGTTAGAGGTGTTTTTGTGGATTAGTCTTAGCATTAAACCTTGCATCTTCACCTAAATATGTTTATTATGTTGTAAAAATGTTCACTTGTTTGATGTATTTCAATCAGGAATGTATTGGGATAACAAACAAAATTTCCCCAATTTCCTTAAAGCCTAACTTCGAAAGAATTTTGTTATTACAGATGTACTGGGCAAACCAGAAATTCCTAGAAAAGCCTTAGTAAGTTAAGAAAACGCGAGTTCTATCACGCAAAGGTAAGCCCGTCAAATGAAACATGTAAGTGAAGCTACCTTTTCGTGCCATGTTGCGTCACCACGAGATCCCAGCACAAACAACAAAAGGCCGATAACAGTTGTATTGAATAGGGATCTAACTAGAACACCATTGCGTGCGTGCGTAATTTGTAGCTAATGAATGATAAAGTGATTCTAGCAGTAGACAAAAGCAAGGCAGTTCGCTTAACAGGCTAGGACTGGACTTTTTCCGCGGGGTGTCGATCGCCCCTCCCCAAATCCCCTGGCAACGGGTCTGTAATTATGAAAGTTCACTCTCGACACTAATTCTTTAGTGGCTCACCCAACCTAGACCACGGTATAAGGCTCTGTCACTACATGCCCGTTAACTTGCTATTTACAAACATTGTGCCAGCTATAGCGTATACTTGAGGGTCATTTGGTCAATATCGCTTTTGTTGCTGTTGAAAAAATCCATGGCGTCGTTTCGATTTTTTTAGAACAGAAACATCAAAATTGCAAATGAAATTCATGAGTTGCGTGCCTTCAATGTTTATTGCGCCGGATAGTCCGTGGTATAGGTGTAAACTTTTTTTTAATCTATAGGCACGCTTCACAGATAATTTCATTTTCCACTTTCCTTTACAAGGCGGAGGACATTGCCCAAGTCGAAATTTATACACAAGTGGGACGGTGTGCCGTTTATGCAAAATAAGTTAAATATTCTACCAGGAAGACAAACTACTAACATTTGTGCCGAGAAAGACAGTTTTATTCATTTCATTAAACTTTCCATTCTGTGCCTCCCAAACACATCACAGTCACATGCCGTTCTCGCAGATCCAAGTCTGTCAAAAGTTCAACTCTGAAATCGCAATCATGACCAGGGATCAGGAAAAGTTGGGTGAAGTAAGCGACAACGTCGGTGATACGTAGCTGAATCTCACAAACGTCACTATTTAGTAACATTGCATCAGATATCTTACATGTACATCTATAATCCCGACCGAGATCCGCGTGACACGTGGTTTCTATAGTGTGGCATTGTACACGTAATCATTTCGTCATACGCTAACTGAACCAAACCCTTATATTTCCAGAGATAGACATGGTTTTGGAACGAACTTTAAGAGAAGTCAAGTCATAGTACGGACGCGACTTCATTTCTGATTAATCAGGCCAGACGCGGTACAGCCGCGTTCGATGGGAAGAGATTTTTCAATCAGCACTGTCTACCTGCACTATACAGAACATTTTGATACGTAGTATCGCGCATGTTGTATCACGATTTATAGGTACTGCCAAAAGCTGAAAATGTCGTTTGCCGACGTGAAAAGGAGCGTATTGGCAATTACGAAATTACCCGTGAGAAAAATGTTTCACTTGAAAAGATTCGCTCTTACTGCTTGTACATGTAAGGAAGGACGTGCAGTTCTAAATGGAGGAATATGAAAAGGCTAACCGATAATTATGACATGCAGAAGTTTCTAATGAGTGTCAACAGTAAAAATCATCTGTGGGTGGTCCGTTATTTACTGAACGTGCAATTACCGACTTTAAATTGCGGGCACTTAATGAAACCTAGTTTTAATTAAATCTACATTGCTTTCCTAGATGCTGTAATTTAGGCGTGATCACAGAAAATTTGCAAAAAAAATGCAGAGCGTGTCAAAAGAATGGTTGTAAGTAACCACTGCTGTTTCTCTGAAACCGTCAACCTTTAGTGGGCACTGGGCACAAGCAGACACTCGTGGAAAAATATATATATATAAGACACCACTTTCTATAAAAAATCTAATGAAGGCAACTTACTGCTATGGAAATGGTCACAATTCTTTCGTTACAACAAAAGGAAGTGGCTTCGGGACTTTGAAAGATCACGCCTTTCGTTATAGCGTGAGAAAAGGTTCAGCACAGAAATAACCGCTGGGTGGAGCCAACTTCTGGAATATCGTCTCAAACAGACAACGAAACGAACCGTTACATTTAGTTAGTCCTGTCATATTATTTTATATTTGAATTTGTAAGAAGTTGAAACAAATTTCATAACTGTAGAAACAGCCTAAATGACATTTAGGTTTCACTATTACATACTACAGGAGTAAGTTGCGCAATATTTGTTTTCAAATCAGTTGTGGGCTTTGAAACACCCTGTACCATGCCCCGTGTGTAGTAATGGTATATATTTAAGTATAAATAGAAACATACAATTGTTATTTCACATTGTCGTTGTAAGCATTGAAGTTGAAGACTTAAAAGATAATTTCAAGCTAGACAAGATGAAGAGCAGATGCAAGTTGTATCCAACGCTTTGCCTTCTCGGTGAGGTCAATTTCTATTAAAGCGGCTCTATGAGTTTGTCTTTCGCCAAAAAGTAATGTTGATTTAGAGTTCTGTCCGTTAAAAACCAGGGACAAGTTTATGGAATTTTTCGTTGTTTAAGTAATCGACATCGGTATCATATAGTAAGTGACGGTTACATGGAACCTGTTGCAGCAAAAGTAAATTTATCAAACCAAATATTTTTCTCAGTCAAAACCAAAGTTCGGGCTCGGTTGAAACTGAAAACTTAAATTGAAAAAAATTGTTTCGTGAGTCACTCAAAACCTACAGGGTGTATGTCATTTTGGTCTTTGGTTTCCACCTTAGTCAAGAGTCAGTTTTCGCCACAGCTGACAACATTAACTACATGTACATTTTTGTTACCTTTTGCTGATTTACAAAACTATAACGACGGGATGCGTGAATGGTCGAGAATTTTCGTGACCATTGTTGTGTCACACATTGCGAGTTTTAGGCTTGTTTACTTAAGAAGGTGCCGGTATAGCTGGAAAATATGGCTTCACACTTCCAGGTAAGTAGCAATGTAGTTGTCTCTGCGGTGCGTTGCCGGATTCTGAATCAAAGCAGATTTACGGTTTGCAAAACATGATACAGCAACGAAATTTCTTCCTTAACAGTTCACTGTGTTGACAGTTGAAAATTTCCCATTTAGACCAAAATATGATATTACGTCTGCTCGGTAGATAGTTAAACAGACACTGATAGCTGAAACTGATTTCACACAATGACATTAAGACAAATAAGTCACATGTTAACCCGGTTTCGGTCTTCTACGTTAGAGACAAAAAACGAGCGAATACTGGCTTAGTCTCGGTCTAAGACCAAAACCAGGCTTTTGTTTAAGAAATGGTCGTTTCCGAAATTTTGTTTTTGTTCTGAACTAGCCAGAATCTCATTCCTAAATGAGACAGGTTTTTGGTCTCATGTCTTGAAACTCTTCCCAGACCTTGACTTCTTTCTTCTACAGGTACGTTTTCCTTAAGTTTACATTCCCAAATTTAAAACAACACAGTCGAACGATATCGCTGAAATATAGATGTACATCACGTATTGTAACCCTCAACCTGGCTTGCCTTACTTTGCTATCATGTTTATATAAAAAGTGTTTTTCGCCGAGACCTTGTTAGCGGTAGTTGAGTGAGTACTTATAATGCATAAGCCAAACGGCGACCATTTTAGGTGGTGTTGTACCAGAAGAATAAAAAATAAATTAAAAATTCATAATGTATTCAACTAAGTTTGATAATCTTTGGAATTATTACTGGGTCGTCTATAATACAATGCTAGACAAGCTCCCAGTGAACGATAGGGTTCGCAAGGTTAGAGGCTGTGTACTCTCCTTACGTACATGTAACATGGTAGATAGTATCAGATTTCACGCATCGTTCTAAGTGGTCTTTGATAAACAACAGGTAATGACGTATTGTGTTGAAAGGTTTTAAAAACGTTTATACTGCTGTTCTCTCAAAGATGCGTCGAACACTTTTAGACCTCCCATGGACGCATACACTTGTATAACAACTTAACTGAACCGTCGCTCTACGTTCTGCTCTCGGCATTGCGAATTGGGAGGGAATTTGGGCGACACGGAACTGCAACTCAGTACATCCACATGTTGACAGAGCATCCCGGATGTGACGTTTGTTTACATAATCATTATTTCCAGGCCTGCTCAGTGTTGTGGCGGCGGAGACGACCTGTAAGCGCTGCACCTGGCCGTGTATGAACATAGTGTCTACGTGTCATGGACAGGAATCTCCTTGTCCTGGTGCAAAGTGTGTGTAAGTACATTAGATGAAGAATCTATTTTATCGACATTATCTTATTGTATACTAACTCTTTTTAGAGGAGTCTGACAAACGAAGCAACGCCTCTTTAGTTAAGAGGGGCAATTTTCCTTAACAACATGGTTTAGCCAATTGCAATAGGATAACCTTCGATAATTTTCGAAAATTGGTTGTTGCTCTGTTCTTGAGCATAGTTTCATTTCCAGGTAAAGGGAACGTGTCTCAAATGTAAACAAGACATATCGATCTCAATCTTCGAACGAATTAGACTGTAATTTTGGAAATAAATGTGTACAGCAATCCCGATCTAAAGTTTTGCTGCTTCGAAATCTGTTGGCCGTCGTACCTTGTTCACTCATCGATTTGGGACTTGTCAGCGCACACCATGAATTCCAACAAGTGAAATAAAATGAGACGTCACACAGAAGCTATTCATTTTGACTAAGATGGAATTCTGTCCTTTGTAACATTTGCAACACGTGTTTAAATAGTGATATTACAGGGGATGTTAGATTGAAAATAAACTCAAGGGAAATACAGACCGGTCTTAAATTTGGAGACCAGATGTGGCCTTATTAAGATTAAACATGAAGTGAAACTCTGTGGCATGTCGTTACAGAGTTCAATGTTTCTCAAAATATATTATTTAATATACAGTGCGTATTGAGATAGATTGAAGTCTCCATATCATGCATCACACTGCTACGGGCGATGTAAATTGTGACTTAGTTGAATCGTCAGAAAATGGTATTGTCCTTGCAGCCTACCTTTTTGCATTCTGAAAGCAATAGCCTTTCTCAGTTTCTTGAGCTCAGATGTCGTCAGCAAGTCAGTCTTAGCCTGGCGTCAATTGATTATTTGAGATCCTCTAATACAGAATTTGTTAAATGCACGACACTTTTCATTGTTCACGGTCTTTATTCCGTTGCGTTCATACTTTCTGAACAAAGCTCTGCTCTCAACTGATACAGTAACTGACCTAGCGACATAATTAAAAGACACACGATATTTCGAAACATACTTGTTTCATTCTCAAGTGAAGATAAAATGACGCAGTAATGCCACCACAGAGTATAAGCTGACGACACACACAGTGAGACACGGCGGGTGTGAAATACTGCAAAAAATGACTAATGAATTGGGGTAACAGGAAAGTCATGCAAACAAGTGCGACGTGCGGCGCGACCCTGTTTGCTGCTCATTCAAAACAGGCTTCTCAAAAGCAATTAAAAGTGACTCTAATACTTTCAAACGCAGCACATCTTGCTCCACGTAGCGAATTGACGTGTTTTCCACAATTTCTTGACGGGTGATTTTACGTGCGTGGTATTGCAGTAAATGATCTTGAATGGCGCCATATTGAAGATGCATGGATAACCGACGGGAAAGACTGCAAACCGTTTGACCAATGTAACATTGTCTGACGTTTGAACGAAGACATTCGTTCATAGGGCATACACATTCATAAACAACACTACACTGTGCAACGGGGTGGACTTTCGCTTTAGACATGTTATTTTTCATGACCAAGTTGGAGTACCCCTAACCTTTACAAAAATATTTTGATCTTCCTCAAATGTATAAACGAATTATTTTTTTTTCTAAATGGATGTAAATAACTTCACGTAAATTAACATAAGATTTTATTCGAAACAGTTTCAAAATTTCCTTTAATATTAAATTTCTTTGTGTTCGTCGGTAACATCGTATACATGTGCTTATTTTCGAATCACCATTTTGACTGTGAAATAACTTATTGTGTATGGAAATGATTCATTTATTTTGGTATTCATATTCATATTTAAAGCATGGCGTTGTATTATTATAGCATCAGTTAGCAATTTATGAATAATTGTGTAGGCCCCTATACTTTTCTTTTTAGTGTACTGCTTAGCCCAGATACAATGCCCTTGACGCTTTCTGGGTCTGTATATTTATTGTACTGACTATTTCATAATAAACATTCAAAAATTATAATGAGTCAAAATTGGGAGGAATTTGTTCGTAGATACCTTTTTCAAATGAGTGCGTGAGGGCAGAATAGGCAGAATAGTCTAGGTTTATACTTGTATGAACCACACCCTAGAGCATAGATTTTTCGGAAATACGTACGTGCTCGGAATATGAACTGTTACTTTGCATTTCTACGGAATTTTCAGGGCGGATTATTGCACTGGTTGCAACCACTATTTCGTGTTGCACGGGCAATTAGTTGAAAATGGCTGTCCGACATGTACAGGTGAAGTGGCTGCCACATGTCTAGTGAACCCTTGCATTGGAAAAACGCATCCTTGCTCTTCAGCTCATTGTGTGTAAGTATAGAGGATATTTCCTTTGTCCTGCTGTTGATCTTGTTAAAATAGCATGCGTGTTGTCATATCGTATTGATAAATATTCTCTTGATCGTGTTAAAAATAGCATGCATGTTGCAGTTTCGAATTGCTAAACGTAAACCAACGCATATTACTTCTTTCTAGTTGAACACGTTTCAAGGCAAACGCAATCACAAGTCGTTACAATATCCGTCAGTCACCGTGCAGTGTACGTCGTTATCGTATAGGCCTACATTGATAAATAAGTTCGTTCAATTCAATGCTCGACATATTTCATGTGACAGCATGTGTACGTTATATATACATGCAAAAATAGAATGCTTGTGAACGATTGACAGCGAAACGCGGATACCTTGTTCTATTAGAAAGTATATTTGGTCACTTTTAGAGCACAACGTACTTGATCTACAACGGGCAGAGCTACTTCATAAGATTTCACTAACGATAAGTCTTTTTAAGTCACTAGCCACTCTCATTTGAATGCGACAAAAATTCCAACCGTACACCTGGCTCACGTCCATCCTTGTCCCTAAGCCTCCAGATGGCCTGATCGCTTTAGCCATTAGAGGCTTGGCGAGGTGAAATTTTCTGGGCAAAATCCTGACATATTTTTACAGAAATCAACGGAATATCACGCGTTGTATTAACTTTTATCCCCTCTAAACTTTCATGCTAGTACAATATACAAAATCAAAATGAGGGGTATTAACAATTTTGGTTTAGATCTGTGAAACTTTGATGTATCTGAATTCAAGGCATGATTGGTGCTTTCAATGAAGCAGACTTGACAATAAGCACGAGACAATCTTTTATTTCAAGCAGTAACGAAAACGGAGTCTTCTGTTTCCGAACCACGAATGGTCACAACAGCAACGCCTGTGCAAATAGTTTGGATCTCGTTCATTTTCTGGAAAATACCCAAATTTATCTCATCCAAAGACATAAGAATTAGTATATAAGTATTCACAGACTCAAGATTTGTTGTACCTAATCGCTCTTGTCAGCAGTGAACGTCGTCTACGGCAAATCAGCGCACAGACGGGATACATCTGCATCTCCTCACCTCACCAGGCGTGAAATGGCTAAACGGCTCAGCGCCATCTTGAGGCTTGGGGATGAGGCTGGCTCTCACCCTGTGTTGATGGCTGTCTAATCTTAGTTTGCACTTGATGAACCCAGCGTTAAATCTTTACATTCCTGCCTGAATCAGAAATCAAGAGTTTTTAATCGAGTTTGTTTCTCGAATCTTGGTGGCATAAGTGTGAACTTGTGAAGTATTCGACAGCGTAAACCATCATATATTTGAGCACTTAAGTAGCCATCTTCAGTTCCTAAGTGAGACGGAAATGACATAGAAGATTTTTATGTTCCATTTCGGGTATAAAGAACGCGACCTGGATTTTAAGCTAATGGTGATATGGAAAGCTAAAAATGTGCATTACAGCCTGTATGAAACATCGGTGGTCGGAATGCTAAATTTGGAAACACGTGTGCAAGTGTGGGCCGCAGAATCTTAAGGACATCTTTTAAAGTGGAAAATCGGGAACGTTCGTTCATAATTGGATATGGATAGATGAAAATGTAGATTTTTTTCTATTTTGTATCCATCAGAAAAGAAAGTTATGCTCCTATTACTTAGGGCTGGACGCTTCGTTTTGGCCATGAAAAGAATCCTACGTTGACACCCTAGCATATCGAGATTGGGCAACTTGACATGTTTGCGCACCAAATAATTTACCTGTTCAGACCAAAGACACCATACTGTTGTGGTTAATTATATCGCCCCAGGCTGCTGATGTTATGCTTCTTTAGATAATGATGCCATCATCAACACATTGGGGCGACAGTAATGTTTTTAAATTTTTGTTTTGAAAGTTTGTAAATTGATTACTTGTACATGTACACAATATGAAAAAAACTCTCAAAGATATCACATCCAAAGTGTTTAGTAAACGAATTCATTGATGACCACGGTGTGAAGGGCTTAAGCTCTGTTGCTTAAAAGTTCCTTGACAAAAAGCGAATTTAGGACATGCTGGTCTTAATCAGCATATGCAATAACGTGTACGGCATTGTTAGACGGAAATGATAGATCACCTCTCCGTGGAGGTATTGTCCACAGTGTGGCGCAATCAGGGAATTACTTCACCAGTGCTGTTAAAGTGAGTAGCAATGCAGACCTTTAAAATTAAAAGCTGAAAGAGATGCAGTAAACCCGCCTCCCGTTCAGTAGCGCTAGGACCCCGCTGAAAAACAATACTTCGCGAGATTACGGGAGACATTGCCTTGTATTTCATATGAGAACACGTGACTTTGCCTACATTTTAGCTTGGTCCTAGCATAGCTCCTAGCGTTACTGAACGCACGCCCGGTGTCACTCCATCAGAGAATGTTCATTTTATTGCTGTTTCAGACCCAACTATTGTGGAGGATGCGGCTACGACTTCTGGCTAGATGGAAAAAAGTTGCCAAAATTAGACTGAACCCAACAGGAAATATAAGTGTGACTACAACTATGGAACTGTAGTTTGATTACGGATAATAAATTTATTCCTTACTTTAACTCCACGTCTTTTGTAATTTAAAGCATACAGCGCACAGCCAATCAATCCTACATGTATTCCGGCAAAAGCTGACCTCCAAAATTGCTACGCCATATTGAAATTCTTTAACCGGCCAGACCGCGACAACGTACACTCAGCGCCACGTAGTCCCCATGTCTTGGTATAACAGCGTTTTAACACTTTTTGCTACCACAATCCCTTCAAATTTCCACTCATGTGAGGTGAGGTCTACCAATGCTTTACGAAAACAGGCAAACTTTTTGAATATCAATTGATGAGCAACAAAGCCAGTGACTTCCGCTAATAAAGCGGGAGAATTTAGATCCCAGTCGGTGTCAAAAAGTTTAAGTTATTTAGTGAATTTTGATTAAACAGTTGGGGGACTGGCAGTGTAATTTATTCCTTTATACCTTTATATCCATGAATCACGTTTAACATAAGACCTGATCAGACCCAGGCTTAACAATCTTAAAGATTGCAGGCGTGCACAATATCTGTATGCTCAACCGTGCATCTGAAAGTTACCACTGTGGTTACCACCTACGCAATTTCAGTGCGAGAATAAACTGTTTTCAACGTTCAGTTTTACGACAACACGTGCTCAAAGTCATACATGTATCTGTACGTGTCTCCCAGCATACCGTAATCGTTGTAGGCGTTACGGCGTCACATCTGATTCTTCTGACTGAGTTCCACGTCTTTTGGCCTAAGTGGCAGATTTAAAGGGGCCCGCCAGGGGACCTGCAACTCCATACCTTTGGCCAACGGCAAGGAAAAAGACTTATTATGTTGCGGTAAATTATGGGTGTGCACTTCAGTGTGTGTGGGTGTTTGTTCACAGACACCACAGAATTAAAGGTTGGTACTCCTCATAATATTCTAGATCAAACACTGAATGCTTTTCCGTTTTCTTTGCCATTTTGAAGTGTTGAAAATATCTTTCCCTCCCCGTTCACTTATCATTCTTTGCAGCATTTCACACCTGCCGTGTCTCACCTTGCATGTCTCCAGCTTATGCTCTGTGGTGGCATTACTGCGTCATTTTATTTCCACTTGAAAATGGAACCAGTATGTTTCGAAATATTGTGTACGCTTTAATAATGTCTCTTGGTCAGTTTCTTCATCAATGTCAATAACGAAAAGTATCTTGTGTTTAATCAGTTCTGCATATATATGTGTGCGCGTGAGCGCGCGCGCTCGCGTGTGTGTGTGAGTGTGTACGTGTATGTATATCTCCCTCTCTCTTTCCCACTACTATCTCGCTCTCTCTCCACTGTTTCTCTCTCTCTCTCTCTCTCTCTCTCTCTCCAACCCCCTCCCTTACTCCATCCCTGCCTCCCACTTTCTTTCCCTCCCAAAAAACAAAACAATTCATTTGCTTTAAATGCTTTTATTGATTGCTACAGTGCATCTTTAACACCGCTGTGTTTCAGTAACCTGCACTCTGTCGGCACCGACATGCCCAGAAAGACTATTCTAAAAGACACCTCGATTTCTCTGCGATATACATGTATTTTTTCTTGGCTTAAAGAGAATTCAGTTCCGAGAGATTGCTCAGCGTAACATACATCTAAAATTTCGAAGGGTTGTAGAATCTGCCTTAAGGTTATCTCAAACCTTATTTATTGAACATACAGTGCATATTGTCAAATTTAACGGGTAATTATTATTATTATGTTTATACATTTTAAGTGAAAATTCCATGTTTAAAAAGGTACATTCACAGCAAAATAATCCTCGGTCAAGTTTAATGAAACATTTAAAAGAAAACTTCCGCTAGTTACCTCAAAAGCGTTGTTACAAATTGTCAATTAGCCTTTTCGTTTGATTTCTAGGTCAAATAAACTCACAAAACGTAATATAATTTGTAAAAAAATACGTAGTCGTATTCGTCTTTGTTACATTTAGCAAAATTTTGAAATTGATAAGTTTAGAAAGTTTTAGTGAAATCCACAGAGCCATTTTGAAGAACGCGTGTCGAAGCAGAGAAAAAGCCGATTATGTGTTGAGACATGAAAATCTCAAGGACTTCGGTTAATTTATTCGGTGAAAACTTGACTTTAGTCAATACAAGTATAACTTATTCACGCACCCCTTAGCCACGTTCATTATTTCAAAATTTACGCCCAATGTCATCAGAATTTGCAGGACATAATTAACTTACTTACCACAAAAACGTTTAATTTAAACAAATTCAATCTGCTCACAGGCGGAGTCAGCGTATTAAATGGGTTAAGCTGGTGCATTGTGGTCCATTCTAAGTAGGTCAAAAGTTCATCGTTAGACACACCATGAGCTAAGAGACTGTGATTTGAAAACCAAGTAAGAAATTAATGCAGAAGTCGGGTCGGAATTTAAAGCACGTCGTGAGCATGAGATCGAAACAGCGAAATATCAAATTACCCGAATTAAGAAATTTGAGTTAGGATTTATCTCTTTTCACAACTTGCTGTGAGCGTGAACACAAAATCACACAAGTTTGCGAGGGCGATTGACTTGTAGAATTCTTTCTCAACGGTCGTATGCATGCATACACACAACTCTACGTTTTGTCTTCTTTTTCCCAAGAATATTACTATCATATGTACATGTCGTTGACGCATTATCATGTCGAGTCGATAAATGAAAGGACTGTGGGTACATACGGAGCCGGTCTGTGCCTCGAGATTCAATATTTGCCGGGTGACAGCGCCGTAACCTTTGACCTCGGATAAGTAGTAAACAAATTTCCACGGAGTTGTGGGTTTCCAAGGTGGTTCTGCCAATTCTGTTTTTTTCTTGATGCATGTTATACATTGGGTATTTTAAGTTCCCCGAAAATAAAGATAAGATATTTTTACTAGACATATGAGAAATATTGTAAGAATGGACAGTTGTTGCTAGTAAGGCTTGAGATATCCTTATCTCCAAATTATACCACCGATTTTCAAAGAGACGGGAGTCCAACTATAAAGTGGTCGCATTTCATTAGAGTTAGAGTTTTTGATCCCAGTCAAGTTAGGAAGTGCTATACAAGCAACCTCTTCACACATGTAATATTCAAAGAATTTAAGTTTCTTTAATGTAGCAGTTGTTGACGTCCTTACTACGTTAAGGCATAGCTTGGATACATGACGTTTCTACCACAGTTGTTCTCACTTGTGGCGCACAGAATGCAGGACAGTAGCGCCCGCTACAAAAAAGTCCTGACACACCTTGGAGTATTCTATAGTTGACGTCAGTGATGTGCTTTATGCTTGGCACGAGGACCTTTGCTGTTCCTAAGCTCTGAGTGTGCCATGTTTCTACAATTATACTACAGGATCTACATTTAACAGTTCTTGCACCGTTTTTTGGCTATGCTAATTGAATAATTCAAAATGGAAGTCCTATATCGGTCCAGTTGGTCGTCGTTCAATTGTCTTAGCCGCAGGGTTTCGGTGGATTCAGCAGGCTAGTTGCAAGGACAATTACCGCATTCACACCTGTCGATATGCTCAAACGCGGTTGTGTGCGGTTGGCCATCACCTGAAGCAAAGCAATTTATTAGTGTAATGAACACCGATCACGAACATAGTTACCTCAAGACCGCATGCGGTGTTCTGATAGGTGGCTATAAACATGTATGCATACATATGTACCTACAACGCATATATACAAACAAAAACACGACTTTGGTCCAAACTATTTTACATGAAACCTCTTACTGTACTTGTTCACCATGAAAATATTGGCCATCTTTAATTAACTCTCACCATGTGTAAAATCTCTTCATTTTTATATTAAAATCTAACCTATTTGCATTCGCATGGTGTTTCGGTAATTTCTCCGGTCATCCTCAGGAGCGTTCTAAGCAGATGAGCACGGGTACCTAGTTCGTACACTCAAGTGCTGATTAAACTTCAGTAATCTTAGCATGGTGCGGCATTGGCAAACTGCTACCCTACTTATTGTAGTTACTACATTCAAAAATATCCCATAGTTCCAGACGAGAATGACCGTTTTAATGACTTCACGTCATTAGTCGCAGCGTTCATGTCCACTTGAATTGTGCACTTTTAAGCAAGACATAAGTTTAAGCCGTTCATAAAATATTTTTTGCTTTTTCTTGTACTGCTGTGACTCCCTTTCATGGGTAGGTAGGTCAGCAAAACATTTTACTTTCTCACTTGCAATAGCCAGGAAACGCACTTTTGTTGAACAGTTATTTTGTTTCATAAAACAAGATCAACGCTGAAAAGTTGACATGCGCCCGCGGTGCATCACGAATGATATGCTTCTAGGGATTACCAGGACGTGCTGTAGAAATCAAATCCGACCGAAAATCATACAATACCAGCAAGGTGTCATTCTACACCTCTGCGTTAAGTTCCATTGCAATCGGCTGGTTCGTTGTCTAAATATCCGCTGGATAATCGCTTCCTCCCAAAAATATCAAACGTCCCTTTTTGTGAACAGTGTAGCCACCAAGAGGTTCTGAGGTAGATGGATCGGCCCCAAAAATTATGGTGCTGGCGCACTGACGCCATGTACCTCTATGTTGAAATCCGTCAATCGAATCTCTTGATATCGTCTGGAAAACCTCTTACCCAGAATGACCACTAGGAGGTGTTGTAATTATCAAATCCGCCCAAAAATCGAATGGTGCCGGCGCATTGTAATCATCGAAATCTTTCAACTGGCTATATTGATATCATCCAGAAGCCCTCGTCCCTAACAGAGTGGTCCCGGATAACACGGCGATAGAACTCTATTTGCATTTTAAACTTACCCTCAAACCATGCATTAAAAAAAAACTTTTAAGTATTCATTGTTACATAACATAGTGTAAAGTAACTCTTCGTTAATTCAGATAAATGTCCCTATTGTAATCTAGTACAGAATACTGAACACATGCATGTTTTTCCTTTGTGGTGTAGTGCAAAGATTGTATGTTCAGGATATTTTGACATCTTCCCTTAAGGAAGACGTCAGAATAACCAAGAATGAGTACATGTTTTGCCATTTAAGTTCTGAATTCTCCCTGTTGATTAATTATGTTATCAATAT
>NMRA01000978.1:21999-53476 GCA_002633005.1 Phoronis australis | reverse complement strand
TAGCGACAGCAGACGATAATGTAGGCCTAGTTCCTGGGGTTGTCTATTCCAATAGGGAGCGGTGAATCAGCGCGTCTTTGCGTGATTTTGCATTTCACATCATAAAGAGTTCCATAGCAACTCGAGTATGAGTGTCAGATTTGAGTACGTTTGGAGTCTACTCGAAATACGACATTAGATACGCTTTTTTGAGTACGACTCCAGTGAGCACGATTTTGAGTATGAAATCTCGAGTATGAGTATGAGTCTGAGTACGGAGATTGGAGACCGGGCCCTGTTAAGCAGTGGGCCTAGTTTTGTAGGACCTCTAGAAAATACTTTTTGTGAGTACTTTAGGGAGCCAATTTTATTTTGGTCTTTTTAAATTCATTTACTAGGTGAGTGTGTTTTCAAAATTTAAAAAGTTCCCGCATATAAATTTGCACATTTTGGAGAAATTTGGGTTTAAAGTTATGTAATTGTTACCAAAGACCTTAGTGAACTTATAGTTGTAAAAAATAACACTCTTCCTACATTTTGTAAAACAAGTAATCAATATTATTGTATTTAACAATAGTACACTCACATTAAATTTTCATTTTTGTAGAGGAGTTGCAAACAGTGAAGTTTAAAAAATGTAAAGTGTCACCTAGAAGCAGAAAAATATGAACTAATTCTGAATGTTACTAGGAGGTTATTCTCATATTGTCTGAAAAGCAAAATACACATTACACTAAAGAGTGGTTAAAATATATGTGTCGATGACTGCACCATTGACAATTTGTTTGCATAAAAAAACAGAAATATTTTGAACAAAAAATAACAAAGCTGAATGATCTCTGTGAATGTTCACATCAACTGTATGAAAATAGGTTATTCTGACAGTGCCTGGCAAGTAGTCTAAGACAAATACAAGACAATTATCAAATTATGTACTTGCTATGATTAAATCACCATATAAAATTCACATATCACACTATTTAACACAATCATATCACGAAATAACGGGTTTAGAGAAGCTGGGGGTCTATTTACGGCTAACTTAAAATGTATCATCTTCATTGTCCAAAGCTATACAATCAACGTTTCTGGTTTTACTAGGGTTATCATAACTGCACATTTCTGTTCAGTTTGACCCTGCACTGCAGCACAAACTCAGTTTCCCCACACACATGTTCATTTTGCACCTCCAGCGTACATTGTTGAGTTCTGTAAATGAAACTGTGGGCATCGTCATTCATTTGAACGGCTCCACAAAGAGCTAACTTTTGCTGATTGGAGAGGCAAAAATACTATACACACTGGTAATTGGCTCGCATGCAATGAAGGGTCAAACACCGAGTCCTTGTTTGGAAGCAGGTAAGATTTGGGCACATATTTGATTCAAAATATGTTATAACGGGATGTGTTAATTGGTTTTACAGCAAGTGAATCATTGAACACCAGCCACAATTTACTTTGTCGTATCTCTTAGCTGGGCACAAACTGCAGCTGTGGGTAGCCTCAACAGTCGTTTCTTATGATTGCCAGACCAAATAACTTCATGCACACCAGCTTTCTAAACCATAGCTTCAAAGTCTTGCTTTAGTTGTGAAAGGCAAGGCATCTCCATGTGTTAGAAGTTTTGATTAAAACAAAACTGTAGAAAAACATCATTGAAACTAAAGATTCTCCACTCCTCCGGATCTCTGTCTTTGTATTTCCATAGCCTGGCCTGTAGTACTTGGCTTCTTCAGCCAGAAGGTCTTTATCCTCGAATACCATTTGCATATTCCGGACTCCGGACTCAGCTGGGCGATGCAAGTCCAGCTTACAAAATGCGAACTGCTAACACTAATTTAACATTAAATTTATACTACCAGTGTGTTGGCATGCATGCATATTTTCAGACAATTAGATTAGGTGACGCAATTGAAAGTAAGTCAGGTGGTGTACCAGTGCAGTGATTGAAATTTATTTCTTTTTTATCAGATGATCATACCATAGTCAATATATTTGCAGAACCTTTGACAAAATGGTCAGGGGCTTCCCAGATTACGACGGGGACGCCGGCCACTTAGGAACTTCAATTTAGTTAACACAGCAGCCACTTAAGTAATGAGATTTATGGCACTCTGACATAAATCCTATTATTTGGGCAAATACCATTATAGAGCCCTTCATGCTTCATATNATCAGATGATCATACCATAGACAATATATTTGCAGAACCTTTGACAAAATGGTCAGGGGCTTCCCAGATTACGACGAGAACGCCGGCCACTTAGGAACTTCAAATTAGTTAACACAGCAGCCACTTAAGTAATTAATGTTTACAAACAATTCACAAGAGGTTCCCCCTTTCCCAGGAATAGGCGGGGAATGACGGGCATTTGGGCACGTTAATTTCGCACTTCATTGCAACCATTTTCTCCATTTACCTTTTCGAAAAATCTCGATGTAACGTGCTTAAAATGACAAAGGCAGTATGACGCTAAGAAGGTATCCTCTGGCAAAAGCAGAGTAAAAATGGCTAATGGTCGATTTGGGCAACGGCGAATTGGTTGAAAGGCATGATTTCAGGAATATGTGTTCAAGCTGGGAACAAATAGAGACTCTTACGGCCGCATAAGGCATTCCTCTAGTGCACAAAAAGAACCTCTAAGCTTATAGCAACATGACTTCGATGGTTTAATAAATGTGATGCATAATTCACCGAAAAACTATGCCATGGCCGACATCTCCTTTGGGCCAGTTGNTTGTAATTATCAAATCCGCCCAAAAATCGAATGGTGCCGGCGCATTGTAATCATCGAAATCTTTCAACTGGCTATAATGATATCATCCAGAAGCCCTCGTCCCTAACAGAGTGGTCCCGGATAACACGGCGATAGAACTCTATTTGCATTTTAAACTTACCCTCAAACCATGCATTAAAAAAAAACTTTTAAGTATTCATTGTTACATAACATAGTGTAAAGTAACTCTTCGTTAATTCAGATAAATGTCCCTATTGTAATCTAGTACAGAATACTGAACACATGCATGTTTTTCCTTTGTGGTGTAGTGCAAAGATTGTATGTTCAGGATATTTTGACATCTTCCCTTAAGGAAGACGTCAGAATAACCAAGAATGAGTACATGTTTTGCCATTTAAGTTCTGAATTCTCCCTGTTGATTAATTATGTTATCAATATCTCCCAATATTTTATTTATTTACGTAGCCAACAGCAGTTGCATCCAGATTGGTCTGCTCTTAAGTTATTCATATCAAACTATATTAAAATTACAATGTTTAATTTTCAAAAACAAAAAGAACCGGACAACATTGATATTAAAATGTGGGAGAGCCTCAGTGCTGTCATGCAATGAATCTGTCAGATCTGTAAGATATTCAATTCATATATTGTTTAGTGGTACTATTATTAAATGATGAAGTGTGTGAATGAGTTTGTGAGTGTACGTCCTTACCCCTTTTCCTTGTTCACCGTTTCAGCCTTTGAAAAATTATAAGTGTAGTTTTGTAGGACCTCTAGAATATACTTTTTGTGAGTACTTTAGGGAGGCAATTTTATTTTGGTCTTTTTAAATTCATTTACTAGGTGAGTGTGTTTTCAAAATCTAAAAAGTTCCCGCATATAAAATTGCACATTTTGGAGAAATTTGGGTTTAAAGTTATGTAATAGTTACCAAAGACCTTAGTGAGCTTATAGTTGTAAAAAATAACACTCTTCCTACATTTTGTAAAACAAGTAATCAATATTATTGTATTTAACAATAGTACACTCACATTACATTTTCATTTTTGTAGAGGAGTTGCAAACAGTGAAGTTTAAAAAATGCAAAGTGACACCTAGAAGCAGAAAAATATGAACTAATTCTAAATGTTACTAGGAGGTTATTCTCATATTGTCTGAAAAGCAAAATACACATTACACTAAATAGTGGTTAAAATATATGTGTCGATGACTGCACCATTGACAATTCGTTTGCATAAAAAACAGAAATAATTTGAACAAAAAATAACAAAGCTGAATGATCTCTGTAAATGTTCACATCAACTGTATGAAAATAGTAGTTTATTCTGACAGTGCCTGACAAGTACATGTAGTCTAAGACAAATACAAGACAATTATCAAATTATGTACTTGCTATGATTAAATCACCAAATAAAATTCACATATCACACTATTTAACACAATCATATCACGAAATAACGGGTTTAGAGAAGCTGGGGTTCTATTTACGGCTAACTTAAAATGTATCATCTTCATTGTCCAAAGCTTTGCAATCAATGTTTCTGGTTTTACTACAGTTATCATAACTGCACATTTCTGTTTAGTTTGACCCTGCATTGCAGCACAAACTCAGTTTCCCCACACACATGTTCATTTTGCACCTCCAGCGTACATTCTTGAGTTCTGTAAATGAAACTGTGGGCATCGTCATTCATTTGAACGGCTCCACAAAGAGCTAACTTTTGCTGATTGGAGAGGCTACAATACTATACACACTGGTAATTGGCTCGCATGCAATGAAGGGTCAAACACCGAGTCCTTGTTTGGAAGCAGGTAAGATTTGGGCACATATTTGATTTAAAATATGTTATAACGGGATATGTTAATTGGTTTTACAGCACGTGAATCATTGAACACCAGCCACAATTTACTTTCGTATCTATTAGCTGGGCACAAACTGCAGCTGTGGGTAGCCTCAACAATCATTTCTTATGATTGCCAGACCAAATAACTTCATGCACACCAGCTTTCTAAGCCATAGCTTCAAAATCTTGCTTTAGTTGTGAAAGGCAAGGCATCTCCATGTGTTAGAAGTTTTGATTCAAACAAAACTGTAGAAAAACATCATTGAAACTAAAGATTCTCCACTCCTCTGGATCTCTGTCTTTGTATTTCCATAGCCTGGCCTGTGGTACTTGGCTTCTTCAGCCAGAAGGTCTTTATCCTCGAATACCATTTGCATATTCCGGACTCCGGACTCAGCTGTGCGATGCAAGTCCAGCTTACAAAATGCGAACTGCTAACACTAATTTAACATTTATACCACCAGTGTGTTGGCATGCATGTAAATTTTTAGACAATTAGATTAGGTGACGCAATTGAAAGTAAGTCAGGTGGTGTACCAGTGCAGTGATTGAAATTTATTTCTTTTTTATCAGATGATCATACCATAGTCAATATATTTGCAGAACCTTTGACAAAATGGTCAGGGGTTTCCCAGATTACGACGGGGACGCCGGCCACTTAGGAACTTCAATTTAGTTAACCCATCAGCCACTTAAGTAATTAATGTTTACAAACAATTGACAAGAGGTTCCCCCTTTCCCAGGAATAGGCGGGGAATGACGGGCATTTGTGCACGTTAATTTCGCACTTCATTGCAACCATTTTCTCCATTTACCTTAGTTTTCAAAAAATCTCGATGTAACGTGCTTAAAATGAAAAAAGGCAGTATGACGCTATGAAGGTATCCTTTGGCAAAAGCAGAGTAAAAATGGCTAATGGTCGATTTGGGCAACGGCGAATTGGTTGAAAGACATGATTTCAGGAATATGTGTTCAAGCTGGGAACAAATAGAGACTCTAACGGCCGCATAAGGCATTCCTCTTGTGCACAAAAGGAACCTCTAAGCTTATAGCAACATGACTTCGATGGTTTAATAAATGTGATGCATAATTCACCGAAAAACTATGCCATGGCCGACATCTCCTTTGGGCCAGTTGAGACATCGGTATTATCTAAGGCAGACTGGGGGCTGAATAAGTTAAAAAACAACTAGTGAAATACTGAACACACTTGGAAAAACACTAAGATGTACCTTACAAAAACACATACCTGTTTTCTAATCAACTCTAGAAAATTGTTCCCTGCTTCTTTTTCTAGACATGTGGCCCATAAGATACTTTTTCTGCTCTCAAATGAAGCACACATGTGTCAAAATGTAAGAACTAGGTTAACTTGGTGTTTCAGATTTTGGAGGTCTAATTGATTTCTTGAGAAACTTTGGGTGTCACTTTATGTAGCTTCAGCCTTACTACTACTGTTGGTGTCTTGCAAACGTTGTTATGCGTTTCTATGCCTTTTCAATTTTTGTTTTGACACTTAGTCTTCCATAGCAGTATACATGTAGCAGTACATGTTATAAGCCAGTTGAGCAAAGCAGCTGTTTTCCTGTACAAACGCTTATGACACCTTCTCTTCCTTTCCATCTGTACTGGTCCATAGAGTTGCACAGTCCATCAGATTTTGACAGGTTGCTCTGCAATCTTCTTCAGATACTGGTTATCGCAATTTATTGTTGTTTGGTAAACTATTAATATACATGTACAGGCATCTCACTCTGTGTGAGCTGCCATATTTAAGTTGCTAGGCACAACAATACAATCTGGCTCTCTAATTGGTCAATTTAACAGAAAAGTCCCACCAGTTGGCAGAAATGTGCATATTTCTTGCAAAGAAAAACACTTTTTTAAAAACAATGTGGAAGTGTAGGCGTGGGAACATTTTGGATTTTGAATTATAAGTGCAAAAGCTACAGGTGTAGTCGCATAGGCAAAACTAGGTTGTCTCACCCCCCCCCCCCTCCCCAAAGTACGCACAACAATGAATGCTATGAGTTTCGGCCCACCGCCTATGTTTCCCAATGATGTCGGAAAGGCAAAAAAAATCAGAAGCGGGCGAGACTGGTGTCACTGCACGGGAATAATGCACCCACATTTGTTTCACGTCGTACTAAAGCAAGCTTTTGTAGAATGCACGATCTCACTTACTGCAAGTCATCTCCAGAGGCCTTCTAGATGATTTATAGGCTTTGCAACACGTGCACTTCCTGTTGAAAAAGGATGATCCTGTGTCAGCCAAGCACGTGCCACTGCAGAAGTTGTAGGTTACCGACTAAGCAGTGCTACAGGTGACGCCGGTTTTGAAATGTTCGATAATCACTTCCGTCTTGGCTATGGCCACACAGGACACCTTTGCCTCTGAAATGCATTGCGTAAATAAATATAGATTATTACATGGCGAAGTTTTTTATCCCCTGTATTCTAGAGCCCGAGTGGATTTTGGAGAATTATCGCCCCAAAGGTGATAACTCGCCAAAATCCACGAGGGCTCTAGATAAGGGGGATAACGACTGAGAACATGTAATAATCTATTTATACCACATACATTGTACTGTACGAGAAACATTGCAATGAATCGATCTACCTTTTTCCAACTCGCATCGGCTTTGTAACTACTTTCTATGTCAGAGGCCCTGGGTCGAGATCGGTGATTTAAAAGTGAGAAAGCATGAGAGAAAAATTTCACTGAATTAAAATATCGTTTTTATGGAAATTATGCGTCTTATTTTCATAGCGTACATGTATAAGTGTCGGTACAATGCCCTTTGCTGAACATGCTATTGTTGCACGTGTTCATTTAAGTATTCTATTTTCACGTTCGATGACGTGGAGTTGTACAGTGGTAAAGTCGACGACCCGAAACTCATGCGGCCCGGGTTCGGAGCCTGCCTTGGCTCCCGCCAAAATGTTACTTCACACGGTTGTATTGACCATTCGACCCGGATATTGTGGTATAACCGATGTTATTTTGAGCAAACAATGCAAAATAACTGCTCATTTTGTGATAATGACTTACATGTATGCAGCAAAACACTAAGAATAAATTTACACAAATTTGGGAACTTGGAGAAAGGCTGCCCTACCGATATTCTACACAGTATACATGTAAGCCGTATAATGTTCACAAACTATAAATTCCGGCCTTCTTCGTCAACACTCATAGCCTGACTGCGTTCCTGGACCTATGGTGTTAGCCATACATGTACATGTACGTTTACGGTGAGGAAATGTTACACTGTACGTAGCGGAGACACAGAAATGCAAGCACTCAGGATTCCAACCTCACCGAACAGCCAATTCACGAGCGCCATTCCAGTAGTTTAGAATACATGTAGTATTGCGAAACCAAGGGCGGATCCAGGATTTTGAGTTATTGGGGCAAGGGCAGAGTATTGGCCAGACATTCGCACAACAGAAGTGCCAAATGGAATCTAGAATCTTAGCGGGGGCTATGGTCCAATTGGCCCACTCTAAATCCGTCACTGCAAACAATAAGGCCTTCACGTCGTGCGATTTTCCGTGCTCTTGCGCATTTTGCTTTGCTAGCAAAAAATTGGTCTATAAAAAGCTCTCCTGACTTAAAGGGCTACGACAATAAGAGATCTCCGTCTCAATAGACCTGTAACAGGTGTCACCACAAACCATGATGATCAGATGCTCAACACCTCTAACCATTGCAGAGCTCTTTTATCGCAAATGAATTCTCGAGGTTGGTGTTTGTACTACCAAATTTCCATGAACAATGCCGAATTTATGAGCATAGAAAGAATTTGTTGTCATGGCGCCCAATTTTACATTTAGATATTGCATTCTTCGCCTGGCTCTTACCCCAGCAACAGTAACGTGACGTACGCTTAGGCTTATGGGTATACATGTACGTGAATGTAGAAGCCTCGAAGAATAAGACATCGTGTCTCAGAGTTGGTTGATCGGTTTCACGTGAAGCTTTTGGATAGTATACCTACTGCAACTCATTTCAAAACACAGAAGGGAACGTCAATAAGGACTTTCATGAAAAGACAACAGGATATTTAATTCATTAAACGAAATGACATTTTAGAAAACGTTGGCGTTTTTTAGATGTCATCTCTGGCATTTATACCTTGGTAACGTTATTAATACAACATACATTTCGTTTTTGTTCAGTTCCATTGCACGGGCATCTGAGAGCATTGATGTGTACCGACCGTGTGCTTCGTGCACAATGTCATTTATTGAGGAAGTTGTTAGTCAATCCAGGTATTTTGAAACGATAGACGTTTGGTGTGAGTTTCAACTGCTAAAATCCAGTCACATATCGTTGCTAATTATTCTGCACTTTTTCAATATTTGCTGAAAGAAATTAGTAGAGAACGTCGTAATCAATTCAGGAAAGAGGACGAGTTATTCAGTGGATACTCTATTTTAAACACATTGCGCCGAAACTGGAGATTCAACAACTTGCTGCTAGAAATAGAGAATATTCAACTTTGGTTAAAATATGATTGGCTATCAAGTCAATTCTGACCAGACTCCGCATGAATGATCAGAAAGTCTGATTTGCTTTTCTGTGTTTCCGATAACGTTTTGAAAAACCCTTCTAATAGAATCTCCTGGGAATCGAGTTCATGTACACGTACGTCAGATGCTAACATTTATCTGACCCCACCTGTCATTGAATCTAGAGCTTTTTCTCAATGCTTGGGACGTGGTAGAACTTTTCCTCTAGAGGGGTGGCCCGTCACGCGCTACGGATTAGCTACATGTACGCGCATACGCCGCGAAAACAGCTGAGTTATGTTATTTGAGACAGTTTCGGATCTATCCTTGCATTCAAAGCAAGCAAAGCTTAATGTGAGAACAACGAGGTTAAAAGTGTGGAACGTGCCGATAGAGAAATCCCTGGCCAATTTGGTGGATACTGGTTCACCACCACGTTGCCGCTGGAATGCTGGTGCTCTTATGGACTAGTTCTTGAACCTGTCAAAAATGTGCATGGTAGTCTGTCAAGAGACGGTGATAGTTAACATGCATAATGTACATGTACACGTCTACATGGCAACTCGATCGCCCGTCGCCAATCCCGACTTGGTAGAGAGCTCATCCGACGAAGACTTCACGGGTCGGATCGTTAGGTTTCGCAGGCTATCAGTTTGAACAGGAATACACTGATCAAGAAATACTAGAAAGGGGCCGTGATCATGCACAGGCAGCAGAACGTATGGATAGTTCTTTGGTAAGGCGGAATTCGTCAGAGGAATCACTGTCGACGATATGCCGGCCACAGAGACGGAGATAATTCACGGCCTCATACTTGCTATTAACAGCGAACTTTTCATTCTTCAGTATCGCGAGCCACTTCCTAAGCATTTCGGGCTCTCGTAAAAGTCGAAAAAACGATACACCCGCTTTCTTTGCAGCTTCATATTTCGGACAAGCAGGAACGATGCACCAAATTATAGCGGCATTCACTCTGCAGATGAAGCACTGACGTTGCTGCGTCGTTTCTCACCTTCCTCGACAGGTTAACGCGACACCTGTCGGCAAGGGGAGGTCGACCGTATAAGAGGCGATGAGGATATAGACCGATTAAGACGGCAAAAAAGGTTAATTAAATCGGGTGGCATTCTCCTTTAAGTATGCCATTTCAACTATGAAACCAAAAGTGATGAATATTTCCATACCTATATACGTCAGAGGTGTAACAGATAGGGGGGGAAACGATATTTTAATAAGGGTGGCGTTTTATGCACCCACACTTATATGCCTTCTCTTTCCGGCGTCCGCTGTAACATGTATCTTGTAAAAGTCTTAAGGGCTTTTAATGAGATTTGCCACCGCCCAAAATTAACTTTATATTAAATTCAAGTTTATTTTAAAATAATGATGTTATGTTGAAAGAACGTTACTTGAGCTAAGGATTCGAGTAAAATAGTTTGCGATAACAACCCTTTTATGAAATGAAGTGGGATGAGTATCTTTAGGAATAGTTCACTCACCTCCAACTTTCTCGATTTATTTATTAGAATGCTCCCACCTCCAGAATATCAAGAACCGGAACAATGTAAATGTAGACAAAAAGGTACGACTTTCTTATTTTTCAAAAAGATAAAATTTCGATTTTTGCAAATAGCGCTACATTAAAGATATTTGTGTAATGTTTTCTTCTGAACAGCTGTTGACGCTTAAGTATTCAATTCAGAGTTCTCATACTTACAATAAAATAGTGTGTGGTTTACAGCCAATACACAAAGTATTTCAGTATGTGTCATACGCGTTCGAAAATACAGACCAGCAAGACTGTCTCTGTCCATCTTCAATTTTCTTATCACCTCACTTATGACAATCAAATTGTGTGGCAGCCGCCAGACAATAAATACACAAAACGTACTGAGCTATATCAGTTATGTAGCTCATTGCGTAGATGACGTAATATCCCACGAGGCATTACTCGACCTTCGGTCTCGGTCGATACGCGGAATAATGTCGAGTTTTTTTCCCATACGCTTCGAATTCCTAAGTTTCTTTCATTTCACTTCACTCAGAATGTTCACATGGCGGATCACATCCTATATGTATGTACTTGCACGTTAGGTTACAGGTTTTCTCTAGGAAAAGAAACTGTTGTTACAAAACAGCCCGGCTGTTGCCAAACAGGGTATGCAGTTGAGTGAAGTACGTATCTTGTGTAGCTTTGAGTTAGAGACTTTGAGTGTAACCAGAAATAAACCTAGCGAGATAAGTGTAACGTGGCCATGTTTTTGTAGTGGTTAAACTTGGAATCTAGCTGAATTCCAAAACTTGTTACCTCATCCACGGACAATGTACGTTCACAAGGTACATGCAGACAAAATTCCCTTGACCTACAGCCGAAGTGTACAATTGACAAATTTTTACACCGTAGGTATGCACTGATTTTCAATAAATAGGTCCATTAGAGGTTAATGTTTTCCGTTTTTGTGCCACCATGATGCCAAAGGGAAGGGGTTGGAGTTATAACTGAGAAGGGGCTGAGCAGTACAGTATAGGCATAGGAACCATTTGATGGTTGAAGGACGGGGAGCCAATCTATTCCCTTTCAATTTTATTTTAAAACATAGTTTACGTGTCGAAACTTAATAATGAATCGTTGGTTAATTGACATTTATTGACAAATGCAATAATGGGTGCCCCTAAACATTTTGTCTGCTCGGGCGCTCTGAGCATCAGGGAAAGGAATATTATGAAACTAAACAAAACATTGGCTTACCATGCAAATATGAAATTGGCACAATAAATAAAATGCATAAATTCCATTGTTCTTTCTAGTAAGAACAAAATATGTCAAAGGAAAGGGGAATGCTCAAAACTGTTTCAGGTCATGGGGTGCATCACGGGACAACAATCGAGATATTTTGTACAACAATGAGACAACTTTCAACAAGCTGATCGATAAGTGATATTTTTCAAAATTTAATACATGTTGTGTCGCCTTGTGTGGAGTTGATCATCACAGGCAGGGCTCTGGCTGGAAAAGCAAATTGAGCCCTCAACATAGCTAACACTTGAAGTTGATAGAATTCACAAACTTGCGTTTGAGGTTTTTATTAAAGCTCGTGGTCCATTGTGTGGTGATGGAAAGTCTTATTTGACTTGAAGTCATTGGCTATGATTTACGTGGCGATTCATATTCTGTCATGTGATTGGAGGGGCCCAGCCCAAAGGCGACTGAAGAACAAAGATGTTTGTATTATGATAGGGAGCCTCACCTAAAGTCAGTCAAAAAGCAGACCAAATATGCAATTTTACGGGACCCCGCGAGAAGATGGATGAACATTGGGACCCTTCGTAATAGTCAGGGGCCGTGACCAATGGTAGTCAAACAGTGGCGCACCCTATACTAATGTTGGGTATCCTAATAATGTAACGCACTTTGCTCTTCAGTGGCCTATAGATTCTGTGGCCCCCTTGAAGTGGACTGGCTATATTAAAATTGACGGCCTCGCTCATCGGGCGGGGTCACTCATATTAATATAGGAGCCTCGCCGGAAGACGGCCGGAGAGCGGGGCCCATAGGTGGCCCCGCTCTCCAGCCGCCTTCCGGCGAGGCCTTCCCATATTAATATAGATGCCCGCTCTCCGACTGCCTTTCGGCGGGGCCGACCATATTAATATAGGTGGCCCCGCTTTTGACGCCCGGAATTCAATTTCTGTCTATGTCATTTTAATAAGAACAATTCACTTTAATTAATAAGCTGTTGACAGTTTTAAATGTAACGATTTATTACTTGAAAAGAGAAAACAAAGATGAAAACAAGGTAATTGAACTTGTAATATTTCCTGAAATAGTTGGTCATTACATCATCTACGCCAATCGAAGTACGTTTTGTATTTATCCCATACGCTTCGAATTCCTAAGTTTCTTTCATTTTTCGGCAGATTTTTTGAATATTTCACCCAGACTATTCACGTGGCGGATCACATCCTATATGTATATACTTGCGCGTTAGGTTACAATATTTCTCTAGAAAAGGAAAATAGAGTTTAAATGTAATTAATTTTTACTTGAATAGAGATAACAAAGATGAAAACAACGGTAATTAGGCATTGAACTTGTAACCTTTCCTGAATATAGTTAAATAACAGCAATATTTGATATTGTAGTTACCGAGGAATCGACGCCTGAGTTTCAGACGATATAATATTTAGCAACTGAAAACTGAGACAGAAGTGTCATATAATTAATGGTTTTGAGCCAGATGTCACTTTCGGGACCTGATTGCATGTCGATCAGTGTTATTTATATTGCTGCAATTGTATTACTTTAAACTATATTCGGAAAGTTTGATGATCAAAACCGGCTAACGACGTCGAGTTGACATTGACCTACATTCTGAACTTTCCATGCAAGAGGGCACTGTTGAAGTAGTGCGGGAGGTGAATAAGGAAAACAATATTACATGCCGTATTGCACTCGACTTATTCAGCGCGTATGGGATAAAAAATTTCAACACTTCAAAACGGCACTATTGGTCGCAATCTCTAATAATAGAATACAATGGTCACGTACAGCAGGTGTCAGTCCAGGAGTTTTTGTCCGAGGTGAGCAAACTCGCAAAACCGGTTGTTTATAAATACGGCGTAACATCGTAGCCACGCCTACTCGCGAATGCCAATAAAATGCAACTTGAGAGCAACAATTCTAGACACAGCGAACAAATCTCACTGAAACATGAAAACAACAAAGGTACTGTTGGTATTGGTTTCTATCCTGTTTTGTGCTAGTCACGTTAGCTCGCATTGGTATGGATATCCATGGCCTCCGTTGACTGACGACATATTTGGACCCCTATCAAAGGCACTACGACCAAAACGTCATCAACCGAAAACAAGTGTTCTGCTGAAACCAGCACCAATTCTCAACACCCGCCGAAAACCTCCACTGGCATGTAAGAATTTTATTTCAATTGTCATCAAAGAATTCTATAATAATAATAGTAATAATAATAATAATAATAATAATGATGATGATAATAATAATAATAATGATAATGATAATAATAATAATAATGGTGTTTTCTCTATTAGTTCGAGTGCACTCTATTAGTTCGTACAGGACCCTTGAAACAGGGCTTAAAATTGTCTCCAATAGTTCGTACAGTGGGCGTCAGAGGAAAAAATAGTTCGTACACATATTTGGTTCGGAAAAATAATTCGTACAAGCTTTTTGGATCGGTAAAATGGAAATTTTCATTCTTATAAAAGAACACAAATCAATAAGCGCCACTTCTATTCAGGTGATCGGAATCCGTTATTTGCTTTACTACGCTAGCAGAAAGCTCGAAAAGTCGTTTTTCAGATCGCCATTTTTGGCGACGGAAAAATGTGGAATTAGCGATAAGATTTTCCAGTGTGTCGCCAAATAGCGGTAAAAATGTGATAACAGTGGATTTTTACAACAAGGTCCTGTTACCCTCAGATTAGTACTACACGAATAATTTTACAAAAGTGCGGAGAAGCAGTACCGTGCCGTACAGTATTCTTGCTAGAGCTGATTCCGGTGACTGCAGTGGGCAGACGAAAAGTGATTATACAGTGCTCCACTTGGATTGCAACTATTCTCACGTGACGAAGTGCGCGCATGCAATCTTCACGTGCTGCAGAGGTTCCATCATGAGGATTAAACTTTTGGCCGCAGTGGTCCCGTGACATGAGTAAAACTATGCTGATATTAGCTGAGTTCAGAGAGAACGAAATAAATGTTTGAAAAACTAATTCAGGTGTTTTTTATGGTTGGGAATGTTTATGTTCTAGATTCCGTAACCCAATAAATTGTCAACGTAAAGTTTAATGCGGCTGTCTCAAGTTATCTCGAACGCCAGCGCGGCTAACTTCAGTTGCCTTTGCGTGAAACACGCTACGCAATGGAGATGAGAATCGGAGGTAAGCGGACATGAGCTAGTCGTCAATCAAAAGTTACTGCAAGGGCATTGCTCAACAAGTATTTGCTTAATATTGACTTTGACTCGTGATGAGTCTAAAGAACCCGTACAGTGGGGATCCTAGGGAAAAGATAATTCGTAGAGTAGCTGGTCGAGCGAAAATTAGTTCGTATACGTATCTTTGTCGGTAAAAATAACTTGTAAACAAATCGCCAATTATTCGGGTAATCGGTAGCTCCTTGTTCCCTAGGCTCGATGTTCCAGGCTCGTAGCCACCTTCTAGTGATCTTTTTTATTCTCCTCTCCGTACACTAGCGCCAGTTTTCATTCCCCGGGTCGCCAGTCGACAACGTAGATTTTTCAGACTCGATTCCATGGGAATAATTTTGTTCCGGCTAAAGCTGGCCAATGTAGAAACAAAATTATTCCGGGTGGCTATACAGGTAGGTACAAAACTATATCTACACAGACAAGCCTAGGCGGAGCGGTTTGCCCCAAGAAATTGTATCGTAATTTATTTTCTTATTACCGCAAACATTCACGTATATTATTCGTCTATAACACCTTTGATTTTTTTTTGGAAATACGGTAAGCGCCTACTGCTCTACAAAGCTAAGTTTTGAGAAATTTCAATAAAGCACCAGGGCACACAACAAGAATTGCAGCGACATTGGTAAAATCTGCTAACGTCAGCTTGATTGACAATGAGCTAAAAACAAAACCTGGCTTGCATTTTTATTATTTCAAGATCATACACAAATACTCAGTCACGTAGGTAGAAAATTAACCCCGTAAGGCACACGGTCCTTTCCGTCGCCCCACATCCTCAGTAACCCGGCAAAATACATTTCCAGAAAACTTCTTAAGTCTGGAGAATTTCATCAAAATAGGGAGAATTTGACACTTATCCGTGAGGTATGAGAATTGCTCAAAATCCGAGAGCTTCCCTTCTAAATCGAATTGGGAGTGTTGGCAAAACCACCGTCACATTTCTCTGGCCTGATTTTTTTCGAATACATGTATTATTATATAGTGCACTGCAGTCGGAAACTAAGTGCGGCAGACGACATCGCAGAAAGCGGAGATTCCGAAGGCGGCGTGGTTCCTGAAGTTTGCGAACATGGGAAGAAAATAAAGAGTTAAGTATTATATATTGAAGTAAATCCATCCCCGGTAAAATAATTTGTTACTGGTTATAATTAGCATTGCCAAATCAACGTCTCAGAGGCCGTCGTTGGACTCATAGTCGAACTTTATCTATAATAATTCGAAAATTCGACTTTCTTCTCTTATAGTTCGAACGGTCAGTTTTGTCTATTAATTCGTACACGAAGCTCTCACGGGAAAAATAGTTCGTACTCTAGTGTACGAACTAATAGAGAAGAGACTGTAACAAAGGAGCAAGATGTTATCACACGTTCACGACCGTGAACGCCGAACTGTATATCTGGTTTGACCTTGACTGTCTTGACAGTGAAGAGACGGGTGTTGTGTGATTATATGTTTAGTAACTTTTCTATGTGTTAATCGTTAGATAGTTTTTACCGGCGCTTCCGGTTCAGCCATGTAGAAATAAAGGCATGTCAGTCAAGCCAGTCTGATAGTTATTGCTTGTGTACACTCTCAACGCTACAACAACAAACTATACAGGTGTCGAATCTACGTCGTCTTCATTTGCATGTACTAGGTTGTCTGGTCTAGCCTCCGCCGCAGTATTCGCGAAATGTTTGCCTATTCTCGAACTGGCACTAACTATGCGGGCTAACTGACGTGTAGACCGTTTCCTGTAATGGCATGTTCGCAAATAAACCGAGAGTCAGTCGCAAATCAATCACCACCGCGCGATTTTGTTTCAGTCACAAAATTCGTATGGTAGGGCGAACAATTTTCGTCCAGACGACCACGCACTTTAAATGACTTGGAAAACGTGTTGTCCAGACGGATGATTTTTGTCCATACGACCACGGGCTTTAAATGACTGTCCATGAGACCATGCGCTTTAAATGAATGACGTGGTCTGGGCGGTTAATTTTCGTCCATATCACAACGGGCTGGTGGACAATTTTTGTTCAGACGACTTGAAAGCGAAAGATCACACGTTAGTTTCAGTTAGAAAGTCTTTAATAGCGTGTGTTCGGCGGGGGCCAACAAAGTTTGGGCATACAACCACGAGGGCTTCGTCTGAGCGGTACCGGACTCCGCGCTTTAACTTGAGTTTGTTCCGTGTTTTCGGGGCGGACACTTTTGTCCACTACGAACACGGGCTTTTCATTCCTAGAAATGAATTAGGACGTAGTCCAGTCGCACAATTTTGTGCATACTAGTCGCATCAAGTTAAGTTACAGAATGGCGTTTGTAACCTGAGAGAGGGATGAGACCAGGTTCATGAACGTGGTCCAGGAGAATTTATTTTGTCCATAGGACCACATGCTATGGTTTGAATCAGTACCTAATGTGTTTGTAGAGTGTGGTCGGATGGGACACTCGTGGTAAGACCACGTACTTTTCACTTCAACTGAAACCATTTAAACCGTCGTCCTGTTCGATATTTTTCGTCCATAAGACCACACGGCTCAATTTGACTTACCGAATGGCGTTTGTAGCATGTGATCGGGCAGATCATTGTCCCGCGACCACATACTGGTGAAAGTTACCGAACGCGTTTCATATAGATTGCGGTCGAATCAAGGAGTGCAGTGCACTTTTTGGTCGAATCGGACTCAGTGGTTTCGTCCGCTACGATCACGCGCTTTTCGTTGAAAAATGACTTAGAGCGTGATCTATATAGTCCGATTATTTTTGTCCACACGGCTTCAATTTGAAGCTTGTAGGTCGGACTGGGTATTTCGTCCAAACGTCCCCGTCGTGGCTTTAAACTCAGTAATAAAGCGTGTTATGGGGGGGGGGGTTGTCCATGGGACGGCGTGTGCTCCATAATTTAGTCTACATAACACGTCTGTGTTGTATTCTTCGTGTCCCCCTGATAATACCAGCATTACATTGATAACTGAGGATATACAGGGTTGACACAAAGTACTGATATAACAGCCTGTAGTGTGCGGGGACGGGCTGACAATTTTAGTGCAGGCCACCACCTCTTCCGTCAACAACGTGGTCTGGGTGGACAATTTTCATCCATGACGACCACGTTCAAGAGCGTGGTCCAGGCGGATAATTTTAATCCATTCGACCAAGTGGTGTTTTAACTTGAGTTACACAAAGCGTTTGTAGCGTGCCGTCGGTGAAAATAATTCATCATTTCACCGAATTTGATAATAGTATACACTACATGGCGGATTTGGTATTAAATCAAAGGACAGTCTCGTAGTCATTTTCTGGAGATATACACGACGTGCGTTCTCTCACGGTCCACCGAGAGAGTCGAGTACGGAAAATTTCATATTTGTGCAACACTGGTCGTTTTGTTGCTTGAATAACGTCAAGAGGAGAGCTGATCATTTGTCTAGAAAGCATTGCTCTCCAAGACATTTACCGAGAAAGGTCTGGCATAGGATACGATCAGGGCATGTTATTTACACTTTTAAGAAACTTGCCTTTCAATATACAAAGCATCTATCTAACTTCTCAAAAACCTCAGTAACAAACTCACTTTGTATAAGGCTAGTTTACGTTTAATATCCTCAATCTCAAATAACATGGGCGCCGCCATATTGGCCCAAACCGGATATGACGTCACGAACTACACCAGGGCCCGGTCTCCAATCTTTTTACTCGAAATGGAACTCGAAATTAGGTTTGGCATTTTCTACTCTACTTTTGGGCGAACTCAAGATAATTCCATGCTTGAGTATACAATAACTTACGTAGATAATTTATTGCCCTTAGTTCACAGTTTGTAAACCCAATATTAAAGCAATAAGTTCGAGTTTGAACTCGAAATTTCGAGTTTTGACTCGAGTTTGTTTCTTTGAAATATGGAGTATTGACTCAGAATTAAAAATGCCGTTTACACTTTAAAAGTTGACACGGATCAGCTGACACGGAACGAGTTGTTGCATTGTGTAAACGGGACTGACACGGAGCAAATTGACACCGCTGCGACAAATTTTGACACCTGTTTGGTAGGTAGAGCAATTTGCGCTCGAACATCTTACGCCGTGTTAATTATGTGTCTAAACTGGGGCAAGGCGGAAAGGATCATCTCTACTGCGCTTGCCTAATGACCTACGTACGGGTTCTTTTTCTCTGCAACTCTCGTCATTTGTAAACCTGCGCATGTGCGATCCAGTTTTTCCAGCCTGCAATTTCCGTCTTGCCACAGTTAGTGAGTTGTGTGTGTAAACGGCCGCTTGAAATGTGTCAATTTGATCCGTGTCAGTTGCGCAGGGCCAAAAGTTGATGTCTAAACGGGACTCAAGATTCTATTTTCAAGTGAAATTTTGATTTCATACTGCATCTCATATTTCATATTTCTATTTTCAATTTGACATTGAACAAGAGAAACGCGGAGGGTTGAAATGCGCCCACGACAGCACCGAAAACAGTGTGCTTCTACGGGTGATTTTAGAATCATGAAAATGGCCATTAGATGGCACAGAATAGGCCAAACCTATCCGAAATGGGAAGGTGGCGTCGTCTCTCTAACACAACTATTAGCCAAATTTCATGAAAATATGCCAAGGAACTCCACAGATATAGAGGAAAACATAAAAATAAATTTGACACAGTTATAGTCCGATTGGTCTGAAAATCCTCGTCGTCTGTTGCTGCCTCCATAGGACCATATCCGCCAAATTTTGCCAAGATCCTCCAGACAGCTAATGAGACACACCACTAGACGCATAAACAAAATTGCCCCTGGTGGCGCCAGAGTAGTCTAAATCATCAGGAAATCAACGTCAGCCGCAATCGTCAGTTTGCATAATGATCCATTCAGTGGTTTGACAGACAGAGAGGTGGACGTCAAAAACGTATGCAAGATTTTAAATGACCACCAGATGGCGCAGAAAGCATCAAATTTGTCAGAATTTGCGAAGGCCGTCTCCTTTACAGAAACCTAATTGGTAATTTTCATGAAAACACAATAACGAACCCCCGAAGATACAGAGGCAAACGTAAAAACATTAAGGGGCACTGTGGTATTTGGATCAGTTCGACACTCGGCTCTATAGGTACACCTCTTTCTAAATTTCACAAAGCTCCTTCAAAGGTTTGTAAAGATTTTACCACAGACACAAAAAACAAAATCGCCACAAGGACCAACACTTCAGTTGGACCCGTCCGAAAGTCAATGTCAGTCGCGCCTGCTTCACATCGGGAACACATTTCATTATGATCCTTCGATTGGTTTGGCAGATTAGAGGCGGACGCCACAAAACGGACGCACGTTATTTCCTCCTCTTCTTCCGAAAAAGCGTCCATAGGCATTTTGTGACGATAGGCGGCCTATCGGAAATCCCCGGTAGCCGCGTGTTACAAGTGTTATGTTCTCAAGTCGATAATCAAGCCGGACTCTTTTGCTGAAAAGGTGAGAGAAAATGGTGGTGATAAAATTTAGTGGCTTAAACCTTGGAAAACAGGCACCCAAAAGTTTATAAAAATGCCAAATTTTGAATCAAAAACAATCAAATAACAATGATTTTACACTTAGTTGGTATCAACCCATTTTCAAGGACAAGTCAACATGGCCGTCATCCTAGAATCGTTCCTGAATTGATTGACGGTCAAACAGTTTCAGTGGCTGATTTTGACGTTGTCACTAGTCTGGGTTAATGACAGCCATTGTTTGCACCCTGTGTCAAGACACCTGAAGAAAGGTTTAACATATAGAAAGCACAAGCAAGGTCATGTCTTTTTGCTTTGCTACAACTACTGGAAAATTGAGACGACAAAAATTACAAAAATATGGCCTTTTTGTACACGACAACTCTGGTACAAGAGATCAGACAAGAATCCAAATGCTCTTGCACTCTAAATTCCAGATTTTTCAGTTTCCAATTGTCTGAAGTGTAGGCCTTAGACCTACACGTAAAGGAAATAGACGAGAATAAACGACGATTTTCTGATTTCGGCCAAGGTACGAAACTGTGTTCAAAAAGGATTGTAGTTTAATAACAATAGAGGAAAACAGTAGACGCACATAAAGGCAGTGCACCGTTTTTTTCATTTTAATGTAGCGTTTACGTACAGTAACTTGAGGTGCAGCAACGGTGAGTAGACGCTCGTAGATGCAGTGCACCACCTTTTTAATTTTCAGTGTAGCGTTGCGTGCCATAATTTGAGGTACAATCGAGAATAGACGCACATAGACGCAGTACAGTGCGATTTTCGTTTTGTTTTCTCTGTTTAAGACGCTATGTCCCATTAAAACCGTGAATACGTAAATTTCCTGCAGAACTGTGTGTACAAGTATAATCAGGAAAAGAAACGATTAGTATATAACTTGAGAACGCACCACAAACGATACATTTATAAAGATAAAAACCCTAGTGATTCCACAGAGTAGGCAGTGTGTCCTAGTGTGATAGGTGCCCGCTTTTTTACTCAAGGTCGTGGGTTCGATTCCCACAGGGTCACACTGCTAAACCCTTGAGTCAGGTCACTAGTTCCTCAGCTCGGCTTTAACCATATATTAATCAAGCATAAAAATGATTCCAGGTGATCAGTACAATGGGCCCACCTGCGCACGTCAGGTACATCGTGTATCACACCGCCTGCAATTATTTTTTATATACAGTGATTCCACATATTACGCAATCGTTATTTGATAGTGAAATATACAAACAATAAAAACTGTGTCTTGTTTCATTAGGGTAACGACAATGATGTCGGGATTTCCCTGGGATTCCCGTGTATTCCTGAGAAATGAGGACTAGAAGTGTTGTCAAATATAACGCCAGTTCACTGTCTTTGCAGCTGCAGTCGGAATCTGAGTTGCGCCATGCACGAAAGACGTGAGGTTCAAAATACACTAAATTATATCCCTTCTTTGTCCTCTTGTCCGGCATCGGGTCCTCGTCTGCCACGATGAGATATTATCGTACTTATTTACATAAAAATAGTCTAGCAAAAAGAGACTTTCGCGAGATTGTAATGGGAACTGGTTCTCGGATGAGAAGTAGAGAATCCGGGTTTGTTTGTAAATTAGCACATGATTTGCATGTTCCCAATTTAATGAGACAATACATATTTAATACTGGCATAAATACTGGCAAGCGCCGAAAACAGCGCTACGTATCAGGGGCGGCGGAGCCCTCCAAATAGTGTGGGGGACGAGAAATAGTACAGGGGGCACCTTCCATTCACAAGTGAAAAAAGCATAAAAGACTGGCGTAATCTTGGACATAACGTATTTGTTACATGTTTTCGGAAAAAATAGGCATGCCAAAACAGACGCGTTGCATTTAACTGTTTTATCCCATACGCGTTAAATCTGTCGAGGGAAATGCGGCCATGTAATAACGTTTTCCGTATTCACTTCCCGCACTACTTCAACAGTGACCTCTAGCATAAAAAGTTCAAAAGGTAGGTCAATGTCGACTCGACGTCGTTAGCTGGTTCGATCACCAAACTTTCGGAAAATAGTTTAAAGTCATTCTCTCACACGTTGCTAACCCTTATTACATGGTTAGAGGATGTTATAAGGATTCATCAAGTACTTACCCCATAACTAATACACAATCCGTACTCGAAAAAAGTTTAAATGAACGCGACACTCACAATTCGCACCCGAAGAACCACCGCCATTNTAATATAAACTTCATTGTCGCAGGCTAGCCAACACACGACTTTTTCTTCGAAGTTGACTGTCGGTTATAAAATTCAAACTATTGACTTCCGGTGGAAACTGCCTTACGAATACAACTCAACACAAAGGAAACTTGCACAATAACTACGTTTTTTTTAAGAATTGCATGAAATCAATTGATTACATTGTACTGACCAGGTCAGTGTCTCAGGGGATTAACATTGGGTGCATTCTTACTGTTGTTGGTCACCGGATGTTCGTCTACATTTAAATTCACAAAGACGTGCCGTAATGATTACATAACTGCACTAATTCTGTACTGACCAGGTTAAACGTTCGTCGTTTTATGGTATTTGTATCTATATAAATGCTAAGGAAACATTCGGGCAACATTTTTTTTGAGATGATGGGTTTTGCATGAGCAAACAATAATTTTTTGTTGGAAAATAATGGGAAAAATTTCGAACCAAAAATTAAACAGATCTCACAATATTCAAATTTTAAAAACTTGAAAACGTAAATTTTCATCACATAGAAACCTTAAAGTTTTTAGAAAATTCAAGTTTTCCACAAATGAAAAAATCCGGTTTTCTGAAAAACTTAAGAAGTCAAGAAAACTTAAGTTTTTAAAATTACAAAAACTAAGTTTTGCGATAAACTTAAGTTATCAGAAAAACTTAAGTTTTGTTAGTACAAAAAACTTAAGTTTTCATGAAAACTTAAGTTATTACTTGAAACTTAAGTTTATTTGTGAAAACTTAAGTTTTACACTTGAAAAAACTTAAGTTTTCTGAAAAACTTAAGTTTTCTGAAAAACTTAACATTGTGCTGAAAAACTTAAGTTTTTGGCGAAAATCTTAAGTTTTAAAAACTTAAGTTTCTTTTAAAAGCTTAAGTTTTTCAGAAGAACTTAAGTTTTTCCTCTAAAACTTAAGTTATTTGCCAAAAACTTAAGTTTTCAGCGAAAAACTTAAGTTCGTTTTTGTAAGGGCTAACTGGTCGCTGGCCACAGCGCTCGCTCAAACGAGGTTTATTTAGAACTTGGGTACTTCTGGCGAACTGTGCAAAGTTGTTGGCTTTCAATAGAGATTTTCCCAGACTTTGTATGAGCGCACCAAGCCTAAAATAATGGGGGGGGGTTGGAATTTTTGGGAATATCTATCTTTTACTATAAGATTCAGTGGGTATGTTCAGAGCTATGAATTGCAGACTATAAATTTTGGTACTTCCTGTCTTCTAGTGGAATATTGTCTCATTTTCTACTTTTTTCGGAATTCGTGCTTCTGTGACTGAGGCAGACCTCTTTCCAGTTCTCCAAAAAGGGGGCTCGTTCGAGCACATAAGTACAGTGTATGACAAGTCCAATACAACATGTTATCATTTTTTATTCATTAACCCAAAATGATTCAAACTTTTGACATAGTAAGTAACTTAAAATGCACAATACTTTACAACATTTATCATTACAAACACTATTCAACAGCAACAGTTTCCATGATATGAAAGTGGACATACATGTAACTATTACCATGGTGCCGGTCCCTTATACCAGAATTTGACAAGCATCATTTAAAAAAAGATATGAAGTTGCAAGGAACAAAAATTAGAGGCTTGAAGCCTCACAATCCAACATAGCTGATTTCTCAAATTACGATTATTCATATTGTTGACTTGATAATATGAATTAAGAAGCAATAAGTTACAAAACATGACTTGAAAGCAATTGAGACTTAAAATTTAGAAAAGTATGAATCATTTTGTGACACCGAATCAAGTCTTGAACAGCAGTTGACACTCAAACACAAAACCATTTCAAAATTATTTCAACTATTTTTTTAGCTTAGTGTAAGATCACCTGAATGGGAAATTTACAGTAAAATAATTCGAATATATCTTATATTTTTGCACAAAAAACACGAATATTGAACAAAGTTTCTTTTTTGTAGCAACGTTTGTCAAAATGTATCAACGTTAAATCTTCACAAATTGCAAAGTAGCCGATTGAACATGCCTTTCAGTTCAGCAAAAGTCGCCATGTTGTCGGGGCCGCCAGAAATGAGACGAAGTCCAACGGGAATTGTGAGCACATTTATCACTTAATAGGTAACAACTGCGAGGCTGAAATTTGGTGAACACTGTTAAATCGGGCAGAATATTAAGTAAAGATATGTCTAACTAAATTTCACCGTAATTTGTTGGCGAAAACAATTTACACAAAATTTTAAACTCGTAACTTATCCCGCTGTCCTCCAATATGGCCGACGCGATCCAAATAAAGTGACCCAAATTTCGCCACAAAACTTGCAATAACTTTACACTGCTTGCCCCGATTTTGATACTTTTTCGATTTTTACTGAGTAGAATGCACTACCTTTTTATGATAGCAAAGTACTTTTTCAAAACGAGAAAAAAATAAAACCGAAAAAAAATAGGTTCGACCGGCCTACAATGTACGTAAGGAACTAAACACCAATGCTCTTTTAACATACTAAGTACGCGTAACATTCCAAAAAACGATCAACGACCACTAACTACAAACTATAAATACACTACAAACGAATCACGAGATATTACTAACAAAACAAAATAATGAAGAATTTTCGAGCAAGCGATAGCACATTCAGTTACTAGGAAAAAATGACGGCTTTCAGGACAAGTTCCTGAACTGATGAGCCTGAAATGTGGGTACGGAAATAACCGATGACAACCGGTAATCATACGCTCAGAGAGAAGGGTCAAATACTGGTCAAAAGTCGCTTTTAGCAAGAAAGGCGAAAAGAATATAAAGAAAGGGTGTCGAAAATAAGATTTTATGTGGTAAGTATTTTCGGATACTGGAAACACATGGGCAGTTTGAGAGAATGACTTTAAAAGGCCAAGTCCTCCGACCCTGGGCGTGTGACATAGAAAGTAGTTACAAAGCCGAGGCGAGTCGAGAAAGGTAGATCGATTCATTACAATGTTTATCGTTCAGTATGTGGTATAAATGGATTATTACATGTTCTCAATCGTTATCCCCATTATCTAAAGCCCTTGTGGATACGTAATTCTTCAAAGTCCACTCGGGCTCTAGATTACGGGGGATAACGACTTCGCCATGCGACAATCTATATCTACGAGTTGATTAAGAAAAGTGTGCGTTTAACAAGCACACTTCGGCGCGCAGAAATGTGTTCGTTTAAAAACCCTTTGGCGCTTTACTTTTCTAGGTGCTACGGGTTCACAAAAGCAATGACACGACTTGCTTTTACCACTGTAGTGTCCTAGTTCTGTTGTAGGAGATGACGAGGCTTGATTTAATTGGGTCCTAGCTTGATGACATGTGTTTTAGCTGTCCGTGCTGACCTTGTCATTTGATATCGTTCGTCTGGCTCGGCTGCGTGCATAAGCTTAGTAACCTCAGTTGACACTGCTGTTCGCTTCAGTTGGTTCATTGGCCGAATGAGGGATCACCACAAATATTACTTCTAGTTTTCTTCAAAAATATTCTAGCACAACCAGTATCAATTGGTGAAATGGATGCGGTATCACCAAATATAACTATATTCATCTTTGAAAGTTCAGTAAGAGTTCAATGTGCTTTGAATGGCAGAAACTAACGTGCTCTTGTTGGTCTTCTGCTCAAACCGGTTGGCACACGTGCATACAGGCATGTACAGGCACACTCTATCGAAGAAGATCGGTCTCTTGTCTCTTTATTTATCAGTTAAAGATGTGGGAACGTGACACAAAGCGTCTTGCACTATTTGAAAACAAAAACATCTTTGATTTAAAAAAACAACTTTACTAAAATGAGCTCTTTTAACGAATGTCTAATTAGCAGGTTTGCTGCCAAGGCGGGCCCAGCGCACTACCTTTGTGGGAAGAGGTAGTCAACGTATTGGGGTAATGGATAGCAGCGTAGGCAGAAAACTTTTTGAGAAGGTTTGGTCTGTCATATCTGTGACCGAGTCAGTGATGAAATAAAGGTTACTCCGGTTTGGAAACCAGTTGTGCATGTCACTGCCGACATTACGGCTAAGCCCAAATACGTGTAGTTTAGTCCTTTTTGCCCGTAGGGTTAGGTAGGTAGGTAGATATGTATATATCAAATAGGGCTACTTGATACGGGTGTGCCGCTTAGTTGGCTGTTATTTTTTTTTTATTTTTTTTTTTCGTTGCAGATTCCCCAGCTGCACTGGTCCTCAGGACACGCGTTTTCTGAGCCTAATGGTGTGGGGTGGAAGTTTCCATCCCGTGGTTAGTGCTGTTATCAAATCGTAGAGAAATTGCTCGAGTCGATCAAATAGTCTTGACCATAGTGACCGGGGCTTTAAAAAGACACATGGGCGAGGAAAATTTTCTGAGATTAGCCCGCAGTCTCGCATCCAGCCTCTTGATTCTGGTGCACAACCATGACCTCGTTTTTCTTTATTGTAGCGTTCAATGGAAAACGTGAACCGCTCGTGAAAGCATGGACCTGTGCTTAGAGTGAATCGAGTGAATAAATAAGTGATTCAAGTGCATGTGTCACGAAAATTTTTAAAAGTTAACCGGAGTTTACAAAATCCGCGTCAGTTTGTTTAACTAGGCCCGAGTCATGTTAGATTAAAGAAGTGTGTCGATCAAAGGAATGTGGGTGAGTGGTTTCTGTGATTGAAAAGTTGCTAAACAATCTCGCTCCTGGTTCTTCATGGAGGATCTTAGATTCCATAAGGGGTGGGAAATGTCATTGACTTTCGAAAAAAGTGTCCGTGTAGCACCAAAAAAACGGCATGCCGGTGACTGTTTTTGACCGTGTCCTGAACCTCCTAAAGCCGCCTGGCCTATTACAAATAGTTGCTGTATGATACTTTTAGACTTAACACGACTATAACGCCCCTTCGGTGAGAAAAACCAAAATTTTNATAATTTATTGCCCTTAGTTCACAGTTTGTAAACCCAATATTAAAGCAATAAGTTCGAGTTTGAACTCGAAATTTCGAGTTTTTACTCGAGTTTGTAGCACGAATATAAGAGTCTTCAAGGGCGAACTTGAACTAGAAACTCCTATGCATAAACTATAATGTATTCGAGCACAGTCCGATAACCAATTATCTTAAGTTCGCACAAAAGGAGCAGAGAAATTGCCAAAAATAGTTTCGAGTTCGTTTCGAGTACAAAGATTAGAGACCGGGCCCTGGTTCTTCATGGAGGATCTTAGATTCCATAAGGGGTGGGAAATGTCATTGACTTTCGAAAAAAGTGTCCGTGTAGCACCAAAAAAACGGCATGTCGGTGACTGTTTTTGACCGTGTCCTGAACCTCCTAAAGCCGCCTGGCCTATTACAAATAGTTGCTGTATGATACTTTTAGACTTAACACGACTATAACGCCCCTTCGGTGAGAAAAACCAAAATTTTGATTTAGCCCACTTACCGTTGTTCGTTAATCAAAACAGATGTGATTCCTGGGCGAGGGACGAAGTGGTAACCCGTTATTCATCAGCTTGAAGTAAGCTATACAAGCTGTCTTGTCACATGATTCGTCTCGACCAATGACCAACTGTCAGTTTGCAAGACCAAAATCTTTTCTCGACATCCGATTAAGGACGGAACGTGGGTTTATTGTCGTAATAAAAATTTTCATGAAAAGATTAATAGTATTACCTTAATGGGATTGTTTTTCCTAGAAGTTTCTTCTCAAACTATAAAACGGCGAATTTTATTTCCAAACAAACAAAATGGTGAACAGCGGATTAGATAGGCCGACTGGACAGACATAGTGGCCGGGGTTTGACTGAAAACATCGCCACAAATATGTAATTACATTCTTGATCCGCATGATCTCCCTAACCAATTGACTTGTCGCAAGCTCCGCCCCTTTGAGAAAAGTCAGGTAACACCCGACAAACAAACAAACAAGATGTCATAGGCAAATACACTGTTGTTAAACGACGTTCCTGGTGGAATCGATGAGTGTTTTTGCACTATTTGAAAACGCCGCGACAAAGACAACAGGTGAATGCTTTTCAGCAGAGAATCGCACGTTCATTATGTGGGAATTTGTAAAGGCGATGATGAAAAAATAAGTGTTCGAGGAAAAGTATTTCGGAGCCAGCGAAAATCCGAAGAGCCCCACAGGGGGTTCAACTTCACCTGTCAAATGACAAGGCCACTTATGTTCATGTAAATCTGGGTATGTATCTTAAAGTGGAATTATCTGTCGTCTGCTAAAATCCGCTAAATGAAAAGTAGGTCACAACAAGTGGGATTCCGAGTAAAGTAGGTCGAGTCGATAGCACTGTCTACGCTTTTCTAAATTTATAACGAAATGTTTTGATTAAAACCTCAGGTTCATAGCTCAGGTGCACACTCATCTATCCTAGTCAAGCAGTTAGCTCCGGTAGATCTAGGGCTGTGCCCAAGTCAAATTAATGGGCGGAAATTGGCCGTAATTGCACCATTAAGACATTTAAGTTAGGCCAACCTTCGGGTGAACTTCGCATTTTTGTACTTTCATTGCATAAAGGTAGCTTTTAGATAATTTTAAACATAGCATGATTACTAAGCTGTGGCATGGTTACATAAGATGACAAGTCTCAGTGGTGTATTGACAAAAATGGCTATTTACAAAAATAATTCAAATTCATTTTTAAAGCTTCATAAATCTAAATAGAACAACCTCAAAATGAGCTCTCTCTAGCAAGAGGTTCTCATCAAAAAGTAATTCAGCTCTTTATTTTTTTCGAACAAGGCTTTGAGTTCAGTAATCAAGTGCCCCTCCCTGTGCCGATCGAATCTCTCAATTTCGGAGAGAAGATCAGTTGAACGCCAGTCTACGGGAAAACAAATAACAAAAAATGCACCTTTTCTACGAAACAAAACGATGTCCATTAGGTCTAAATAAATGAAAAATAATAAAAATCCCCTTAAAAACAACAATTCCTGGGAACTGTACCGCTAGACTAGTGCTGAGATCCAGCAGGTGCCGAGACAAAGGCGGCCAGACGAGTGAAACTCCGTAGTCAAAATCAGATAGGCTTACGCTTTAGCCACCAAACTGAAAAGTGCGTATCTTGGAACAATTATATTTGTGTTCAACCTTCAAGTAATCCAGCAACATTGCCAAGTGCAGCTGTTCGTGTGGCCGTTCATACAGTTTCATCCATAGTTTACACCTTTCGACATCAATTTTCGGCTTAGGAGATGACCAAAGTGACGGGATATTCTTTTCGAGCTGCATAGCGGCTGTCGGAATTACACGCGCTATATCAACACCGTGTCAACATTCTTATCACACAATTTCTTGAGCTATAGACTAAAATAAGTATTACAGGACAACGTGTTGTTTGTCGGGTAAAATGACGGCTTGGAAACGCAGGTGTGTCAAAAATGCTGCGTTCTGATTGGTCAGATAAGACGTCAGTCATAATCCTGGCGTGCGTTCAGTAACACTAGGACCTACGCTAGGACCTAGCTAAAATCTAGTCAAAGTCAGGTGCTCTCATTAAAAATAAACGTCAATGTCTCATGTAATCTCGCGAAGTCTTGCTTTTAGCGAGGACCTAGCGTTACTGAACGGAAGGCTGGCTATAGGTCAATTACATAAAAGCATGGATAGGTCAAAGATCATACACTCTATTCACGCGGCGGACATTAAAATCCAAAGCGAGGCTCACTGCGATGAACAAAGCGGAAATTTACATTGCGTGAGTTAAATGGCCGGTCTTTGGAGTCCAACCTGAATGTTAAATCTTAAAAAATGTCAATAATTAACCACAGAGACGTAGAAAAATACAGTTCAAGAACAAGTCAATGCACCAAAGAGTTGTCTGACGAAAAGATATAGGCTTTTTTCCGGAAAACTAGGTTCGAAACATGGAAAGTAATCATGACCTAATTGCGGCGATCGTAGTGTTACGGATTAGGTAATACATGTATGCTGAATGCAGGGTTACGTTTCTTCTAATAAATTCTTGATAAAAATGCTTTCTACACGAACCAGGTCATCTGGTCGTATTGTTGACGAGTTGAAGATATATTCGACAGTGGTGGCTCATAGCATTTTGCTGTCATGTGCAATTAGTCTCATCTGGTTTAATTTGTTGATCAAGAGTAGGCCTATTAGCTTCAAGCATAGCCTAATTCCTGGTGAGGTAGGCACTACCGGGACTAACAGTTGATTTGTCATTGATCTGAAGTAATACTTGATATTATTAGATATATATTTTGATTACGATAAAAAACTAGGCTAGCAATTGAAAATAAAAATTATATGACCATCAATTCTGCTTTCTTGGTTTTAATAATTACGTCTATTTCATGTGTTATAGTTTTCAAATATCGACCAAGTTGAATTTTAAAATTAAAACACCTAGTTCTTTCGTCTAAAGCATAGCCTCGTTTTAGAGCTCAATTTCAGTTAACTGGACAGAACACAGTGGCGGATTTAGAGGGGAGCCCCCCTGAAATTCTCCCAGATTCCATTTGCCAGTTCAGGAGTGCGAATTTCTGACGGGCAAAATCCTGGCTAATACTCTGCCTTGCCCCCACCACCTAACTCAAAGTCCTGGATCCCCCTGGAACAAGCATAGTTATCATGTTTCTTCAGAGGCCTAGTCCATATCCGAGGGGAAAGGTGCCTCATGTGTGCGCGGCCTTCTGAGAGAGGAACGTTTCGCCGAGTGACGGGTCAGTGAAAACTACTCACCTCCCGATCACCATCAATAGCACACCACCCTTTCGCAAGCTCTCATAGCTCTGTCTCAAGTAGCATTTTCAGTGGCTGATCTAAGATACCATATAGGCCTAG
>NMRA01000978.1:0-21839 GCA_002633005.1 Phoronis australis | reverse complement strand
GGGCGGCCCCTGCCCTCCCCCCCTCAATCCGCCTATGATTTTGTACTTTTTCAAATTGTCAACTCTGTGGTCACAGGTGATTTGAACCGTTGGAGAGAAATTTTCAATCACAAAGGGGATTTTTAGGCCTCGTGGCCGGGAATTTCGCGTGATTTTTCAATATTTTTGAGAGGGGAATATAGGGCAGATATTTGGCCCCAAAATTGAGGGATTGAGGGCCCTGTCCTTTTTGTAAAGAAAAATGCATCGCGCTTCAACTCATAGTCATGAAAACACAACCTGGCTGGCCGAAGGTTCTCCGGTCCTAGCTGCTATGGCGGCATCCAGTCCGAGATGCGAGAAATTGTGATTCGAAAACAGTTATAAATTTTACACGGACATATTTTCCTTCGTCGCGACGTATGGCATAGACCCAACGCTTTCGAATCCCAACGTTCTTAGGGATTATAAAACAGAGTGTCCGTATTTTTCTAGCTGTTCGGGCAACGCGGTGTACAACTACGCGGATAAGCCACCAGAGCTATCGTAGCGAGCCTTCGTTTTGGAACTCGCCTCCTGTCGGCGTGAATAGGGTCTATGGAGCTAGGGGGTTCACACCATAAGGGACTCCGAAACATGGCCGGTTGGAGCGGCGGCCCATAACCGTGCTCATGTTAAAGTGGGCTGTCAAAGCGTCGGCGTCCACAGGCCTGTATCGCGCCTGGAGCCGCGCTATAGCATTTTAATACTTATTCAAATTTTTAAAAATTTTAACAACGTGTTTCGTGTATATGAAAATATAGTAGTGTTTCATTTCAAGAACAATTTTTGCTGAAATTCCTTAAACTCAGTTTAGGAAATAAAACTTATTAAACACATACAACATAGCCTCAAATCATCGTTTCATAAAACCGGACGTTTTGTTTCCTGGGTCGCACAACACTACTACTTACATGAATCATCATGAACTGTCCCAGTCCCAGGGGGGCGAGACGGTTGTTTCCTGGGTCGCACAACACTACCACTTACATGAATCATCATGCACTGTCCCAGTCCCAGGGTAGCGAGACGGTCTGGTCCAGTGTGCTATGATGTTGGCATGCAAAGGAAAGTGCACTGTCTCACAATATATCTCACGCGCTTGAACGGTAGTTGGCAGTCCCTCAGTGTCTACTATAGTCCATGAACACACTGCGTTATATTTCAGAGACCGAGGAGTTACCTCAAAGATGCTCCGTAGTCACTTGGAAATCAAATGGGTACAACAAAGAACAGTGAACTACAGAAAGGGGAACGATAACGCTTCTGTGAGAGACACCTATGCAATAATGGAAACAATGTACTTTAGTATAGAGAGACTATCTTATATAAAGGAAATAAAAGCAAGCCAACTATTTCTTATGTTTCACCAGTTAATAACAATGAAGGAGTCTTCGTTAACTTCAGGAAAGACGTCGCTGTAGACTGTATTCGATTTCGTTTGATTGCGACCCCCAGACTACGGTGATTGGCGTTGTATATTTTCGTCTGACAGTTAACTCCACGCGAAGGATATTAAATTTAATGTACTTGAAAGTATAGGTCTTCTCACGCATTCCAGCACAGAGAGCACGAGGTTAAGGGAACTATATTCTACTTTGATAGTTTTATTTTGTTTGTATTTCAGAAATGTACATGTACGAAGGACCACCTGTCATGCCAGAAAAAATAAAAATTGAATCTGTTATAACTGATTAAAAATTTGTAATTATACGTATTTGCAATCTGCCTTTACAGGTTGTAAATCCGTAAGTGCATATTGGTGGCGTAATAACAGATTGTCAATCCGTTATTACGAGCCCCGTGTGCTTGACGAGCGTATTGAGGGACATATTTAGAATACTTTTGGAATGTTAGCCTACAAGCGTCATTATTTTTTAGATAACCTCCTCCTCTCCAATAAGAAATAAACGTTTAAAGAAGTTGATGCGTTGTTCGATCACTCACTTCGGCCTCAGCTAGATCATGTGTAGACAGGTCGTAGGTTAAGACATTTTAGTCTAAAGAGACTTTTGTTAGTGCATTCATTTTTTAGATTACTCATTTTCTGATTCGTAAAAAATCGAAGAGCTTCTTAATTTAAAAAGATTCAAGTGGAGAGTACCAGTGAATTAAACAAAATATATTATAAGTATTGAAGGGACATTTGAAGGCAGAATTAGTGGAACAGTATACATGTATACGCCACTGGCAAGATGTTGAGTTCATTTCTAATATCACTCACCAGTATTAACATAACATGTAGATGAATTTTGAATCGTATCTTCAGTGCATGACGGTTGATATACATGTATGACAGAACATTGGCGATCGAGGGGGGTGGAATGCGTGTCATACCTACATGGGCGAGACTAAGCGATCCCTAGGTACCAGAATCAAAGAGCACAACAAACTGGACATTCAAGTCCACTGGCGTGGGAGAACATCTGGTAACCTCTGGCCATACTGTATGTGGTAAACATACCAAGATCCTGGCTAAAGAGGGGAGCTGGTTCTCAAGAAATGAATCGAGATCAAGGACTACGACGTCAAAATACTACTTCCGGAGAACAGAACGGCGGGAAACCTGGACGTCCCGTCAACAGTCGTTGACAAAGGATTGTAGATAGTAGTCCCCGAAACGTACGAACTCATAACATTTTAATCTCTCAGTTGATTCTACTAATACCATACCTTCACCGAGACTATGAAAACCCTTTTTTCAATCATCATTAACATACAATATGCAAATAAAGCGCAGTGAAATGAAAAATAATGGAAAACATTCAGTCTTCTCATACCACAAACATCAGAACGCAAATCCCACTTCCAGCACAGCAACGCCTGGCGCGCTCGCAACAGCAGCAGCAGGAGAGAAAACCAGAGTAGCACCGAGCGTTGAAATGCACCCACGAATGCACCGCAAACGGTATCCTAAAAATGGCCACTAGACGGCGCAAAATACGTCGAATCCATCCGGAAATGGCAACATGTCATCGTTTTTTTTTTAATAGAAAGCTATTTAGAAAATTTCATGAAAATCCGTGAAAGAGCTTCAGAGAAACGGAGGATATTGGAAAAATGAAATTGCCACTAGGGGCACACATGGGCGACGCAGTGCTGAAAAAGTGGGAGGCTAAAGCCCCTTCAGCCCCCCTTGTGGTGCACTGAAAAAGTGGGGGGCTATAGCCCCGAACCCTTATGGTACGCGCCCATGGCACACCGTTCGTCGGACCCGTCTCAAAGTCGTCGTCCGTTTGTCAACTTCATATCCTGGAATGGGGTTTAGGAGATACAGCTATGGAAGCAAAAAAAAAACAAAACAGCCACTAGGGCGCGCCACAGTAGTCAAAGTAGCCGAAAAATCATCGTCAACTGTCTTCTTCATACTAAGAAAAATATGCCAATTTTCACAAACATCCTTAGAGCGGTTTGGTTGATAGACCCAAAAACAGTAAGGATGACCACTAGATGGCGCAAAATACGTCCAGTCCACCCGAAAATGGAAAAATGTCATCATTTTTTTAATAGAAAGCTGTTTATTAAGTTTCATAAATATCCGTCAAGGAACTTCAGAAAAATAGAGGAAAACGGAAAAATGAAATTGCCACTAGGGGCAACGCGATCGTCGGATATGTCTGAAAGTCCTTGTCATCCGTTGGCAATTTCATATAAATACGCTTATTAAATTTAATAGAGCTACTGCAGTGGGTTGAGAAGATATAGGTATGGATTCATAAAATCAAAACTGCCACTAGGAGGCGCCAAAGTACTAGAAGTCGTTGGAAAATCACCCTCACCCGTCCTCTTCACAGTAGGAACATATATGCCAATTTTTAAAACCATCGTTAGTGTGGTTTGCTTTAAAACCATTGTTATAGTGGTTTGGTTGAAAAAGGGCCGAACACCAAAAAACAGTAAAAATGGCCACTAGGTGGCGCAAAATGCCTTGAATCCATCTGAAAACAAAAGTAAAGCGCCATCTCACTAATAAATGACTATCTTCCAAATTTTATGAAAATCCGTTGAGGATCTTTTAAGAAACAGAGGTAAACGTAAAAAAAAATAAAATTGCCACTAGGGGAACACCGGTAGTCCGATCCATCCGAAAGTCATCGTTGTCCTTTGTTAACTTCATAATTATAAGTACACTTGCTAAATTTAATAAAGATCCTGCAGAGCGTTTACGAGATACAGCCATAGGCGCCAAATTAAACAAAACTGCCACTAGGAGGCGCCACAGTAGTCAAAGTCGTCGTAAGTCATCGCCAGCCCCCCTCTTCACAGTAAGAACATACATGTACACCACAATTTTTACAATCATACGTAGAGCAGTTTGGTTGATAAGACTTGCGGACAAAAAACAGTAAAAATTGCTACAAGGTAGCGCAAAATTCGTCGAATCCATCCCAAAACGGGAGGATAGCGTCACCTCATTTATAGATGCCTATGTGCCAAGTTTCATGAAAATATGTTGAGGACCTTTGTAGAAAATAACTCGCAAGTTACGAATGATCGTAACCTCAAAGAACAGAGACAGGGGGTAAATACATGTACTAGGTCGGTGACAAGTGACGTGTGATTACAATAGGTTAACAATGCTAGAGATGTGCTAAGACTACAATAAATGAGGGAATCTTACCGCTAATTAAACAATGGACTTAGAGACAAAAGGAACATGGCGGCTAGGGCGAATAGCAAGCGCCTTCTATATTTCGTAATTCTCTACTTTGAAGATACAGAGGTAAACGTAAAAAAATAAAACTGCCATTAGGGGCCACACCAGTAGTAGGCTCCCTCCGAAATTCGATGTCGTCCGTGGTCAGCTTTATAGGAACACATCTGTCAAATCTCATCAAGATCCTGTGAGGAGTTTAGGAGATACAGCTGCCGACGCCGGACGCCTGACGACGGACGCCTAAAGAGAGATGACGGCCATATAGATATGTGGGCGCATAAAAACTAGAGACCTATCAAGTCCCTACCATCCAAGATCTTCGATCTATTCACAGTATTAATGAATGAGTCAGGCAAAATCTGCCGCCCGCACAGAATATGCATTGTTTCTCCGAGACACAAGACGATAAGGAAATGAACCAAATACATTCTGAATTTTATTCCTCCCCATGATACTGTGATCTCTCAGAAATACCGTTGCACTAACCGGAAGTGATTTGGCGAAAACACGTGTATCATTTCTAGTCTCCTGCACAGACCCACGAGATTGGTTGGGGTCTTTTACATGGCACTTTTCCATCCGCATTCTTGGAATATCATCGGCTGTTCCGATTTCAAGAAACAAAGCATTCTATTGGTCAGTTGTATATTAGGACAAAACCAGTTCACCAACATGGCGACTTCCAGTAAAAGAATATCGAGGGATTTACAGTCGTTTAAATCTCTCTGTTTGCATCGAACTCCCGCATTTCAAAGCTAACGAGTCAAGAAATACATCACCAGTAACATATACGAAACATTTTATGATAATTATCTTGTATACTATGCTGGATTCTGAAGTGATGTGACTTTTTACGAAATAATTTGTGGAAGAAATTAGGCCACACTCAACAGTCATTTTAGGCGTACTATAGCACCGAATAGTGGGAAAGGAGTAACTGAGTGCGTCGCGACCACGGGAGATTGTCTCGATCTTTTCAGAGCATACCCTCTCGTATGTTAACATGTTCATGTACGTTATATAAGCTCCCGTGAATACCGTGAAGATTGAAGTAGTGGGACAGATAAGCCTTAGATAAGGATATATGCTGAAATTCTGCTATTATTCACTGTCATTGCATAATAGACTGGCACACTTGTCACTACTAACAGAAGTTAGGAACATAAAAATGCAGTCAATGGTCCTAAACACACAAACATTAAGTAGTCTAGCAATAGTTTTATAATGACTGACATTATCGCTTTTGGGGGTGCCATTTAGCAATGACTGCCAAGTGTTGCAGTTTGCAACAATCATCTATTAATTTCAGTCTAATTGCAAAACCAGAACCATTCTAAAACATTCAGAAACTACTATGGTTAGTTGTAATCAAAGCATCCTGGAGTTAGACTTTGTAAGCAAGCGAACTTAAAAAATCTGATTCGTTGAAATGACTAGTTGCAAAAACATCTCACATTTCAAAATTGGGAGGTGGGGTACTTCAAAGATTTTAAGTTTGGTCACTTAACCCAAATCAAAGGTTTCTTGTGTGTTAGGTGGGTTGGATTGTTATCCAGGCAATAGTCACTCACTGGCAGTCTGCATTTTGAGAACAAGTTTTAACGCCTGCTATTCAGTGAAAAACTGGTTCCTGTTATGCAGTAGAAAACATTGGTTCTCAAAGTGGGGGGTCCCCTGTATGCGATTATTACCATTATGTTTTGCTCAGTGTTTTGAGCAACATGCTAGTGTTTCATTCGTGTGGTTATGATCTACATAATACAGCAATGATTTTAGTCAACAGTTCGGTCTTTTCGAAAAGTTTTTCAAAATTACAAATTTGACTCTTATTGAAGGGGCCTCCTCGTGGCAAGAGTTGGGCAGTGTGAAATGCTTTAGAACATTTGCACTGGCAAACACCCTCACGTTGACTAAAAATTATAAACCGTGACATCATTAATATGTTCCTAGAAATATTACACTCATAAGCTACAAAACACACAACATGATAAAAAAATTGTCTAACATTGGGAACTTCATTTTTTTGATGTATTGATTAGAAATATGGTCTAGCTTAAGGATAGACTGAAGTACTAAGTCTGGGCATTAACATAGCCATAGGTCGCACAACAAGGTTACACTCTCTTCATTGTAGACCCTTCCCCTGATAGAAACTCATTTCAATTTTGTGTTTGCCTAGCTCCCCTGTCCCTGTCCCCTGTTCATGCAGTGCCTCCAGGTTGCCTCTCATTACCGTCACAACCATTGGTCGCCAACAACTTCAAGTTTGGTAACCTCTGTTGAATAATGCTGACTACACCAGTGGTGCTTGGGGAATAGGTTATTAAAGGCGAAGGCAACCTTTTTTCATGTCAGTTTTAGCAAAAATAGAGTTCGTTGATTATCCCAAACATATTTTCTTATTTACTGCTTTTTGTAATTTAATTAATTACTCGTCGTCTACTCAGGAAGTGACGTTTTATAAAGCGTTCAAATTCTGAAACTGAAAAAACAAGTGAAAAGAGTGAAGCCATACTGAAAAAACCAAGTGAAAAGAGTGAAGCCATTGTTAATATAGATTTATTTTCATAATAATGAATCGATAATTACGTGAATTTCAGCTCAGTTTGTTGATAAAATAACAATATGAACAGCTATCTCACCAGAGAGTGCCACCGCAAACGTAACCCAAAAATAACGTTTACTCTCGCGGCACCTGGCGACCTGATAACGTATTTACCGGATATAAGCATGCGCACGTCAACTTCCTGGTTAAAAATCGCCAGCTGACAGCCAATGAAAACCATCGTTCTAGTACCCTGCGGTACCTGGGCCTTCACAAGTTATCCGTGCCGTAATCTTGTGATCCCCGGGAACCAGGTTAGTATCATTTCTAGCTTTATTTCTATCCTTCGAAGTGTCAGTAAAATACTGAGTAAGCTACCAAGCGGTTTTCATTTTAGCTGCTCTCAATTTCACATAGGGTCTACTCCTTTGTGCAACCATCTGCCAGGTTTGTTGCATCAAGACGCTAGAGAAAATCCGAAGGGAATTTCGGTTCCTCGCCAAAGAACAAGAACAACGGAGAGTACTTAATAGTGATGTGCAGAGTACTATAATACATCGCTAGATCATGCACATACTCCGGCCATTTACATGTACGCTTGTGATCAATTGGCAAAGTTTTCAACAGATTCTACAATATATGCGATTAAAGCGCCCACATTGTGAATTTCCTTCAGGATGACACGGGGTTTTAAGGGATTTCTAAACTTCATATAATTCACACAACTGTTTGACCAGATCGCTTTGATAATTACGACCCTGATTGCTATGAATCTTGTCCATGAAACCAAACTTATTGAACCATAGCTCAGTTAAACCTTGGCAACAAACAGTCAGGGCAGTTTGACTGCGTGTCACAGCAACCAGTGTAAACTTTGTGAATAGTCAGCCATCACTAAAATGTTTTCTCTACCGTCACTGGACTGCTCTAGAACAGTAAAATTAACGATCAACACTTCGTTGGGTCTACTTGCAGTCAAGTGAGTCATGATCGTCTTCGGTTTCTTGTATGGACCCTTAACGGCAATTTAACATCTCGCACATGATTTGCGCCACATATCTCCCTGAATCCCTACCCAAAAGTAACGATTGCTAATCAAAGCAAATGTTCTCTCATACCCTCGGTGCCCAGCTGCATCATGTAGAGACACCATTTCGTAACGGCTGTGGCACGTAAACATACGACGATCGATTGAAATTTAAAGCAACCATGCAATTGGCAGCCCTATGGCCGTATTCATGGCACCGGAAACAAACGTCGTCAAAACTGTGTAAAAAGTTGTCAGCCCGCACATCAAGAGACTGGCCAGCATCCTGTCGCTCTAAACGCTACCTGTCCACGTTACCATACTGGCTGTCCGCGAACACAGTTTTTGCGTTGAAAACATTGGATCTACATGTACATGTAGTGGTTAGAGGAGCTCTTCAACAGTCACATTTGATTAATANCGTCGTCAAAACTGTGTAAAAAGTTGTCAGCCCGCACATCAAGAGACTGGCCAACATCCTGTCGCTCTAAACGCTACCTGTCCACGTTACCATACTGGCTGTCCGCGAACACAGTTTTTGCGTTGAAAACATTGGATCTACTTCTAGTGAAACTACCTTCAAATTTCTCTATTCTTTTAGCCAAAGCATCAATCATAGTGACCATTTTATCGAGTTTATTAACACCATCAAGAAAGTGACGTGACTGCGATTTTCTGCTGATGTCAGTGCCTAAACGACGGACGCGAATCAGCAGATCGTCAAATGATTCCCCACTATCGTGTTCCACAAGATGCTTTAGACCAAGTTTGACGTCACTTGACTGCAAAATCAGACACGAAATGTGATTTTAGCACAGATGGCAGCACCTCTTTCGCAATAGGGCATGATTCAGATTTTTTCATTTGAATTTCTAATTTCTCTAAGCACCCGGTAACGCTTTCATTTTTATCCTGTCGTGAACAGTAGAATTTTTTCAACAATTTTCCAAACAGGCAACGCATCACCGTATTTAGAATTTAACGTACTAAGTAACTCGTCTACACTCAAATCAGATTCAAGCAATTCAGCTACACTGCCACTCAACGAGCGCCTGATCGCTTGTTTCAGTAAACCATCGTTTTGCAACGTGAGTTGCAGTCACTGAACTTCGCATAACCACTGTTGAAAGGAAATACCTGCGCTATCACAACCTGAAAACGTTGGTAAGTGAACAAGGTCACTACGAACAACATTACCCCATGAGTTCGCACTTGAAGACACATGTTTACTCTCAACACTGCTACAGCCACCGGACCTAACGACAGATGACATCAGTTTCTTTTGAACAGGAGACAACTCACCTATCAATGAAATCAACGATGACATATTTTCATCACTTCTACCAGAACACTCACGGAGAAACGACTCATCAGTAACAGAAGCTTTGGAAATTTTCAATTTGAAATCCTTGAAATGGTCTTCACGTACGAAATTAACACACTTATTAACCAATTTGTCAGAGTTAAAGTCTATGTAAATGGATAAGTTAACTCGCCAAGCACCTCACATACATGTATTTGTCACACTGCGAATCCATAACGAAGAATGAAATGCAAGGAACACAATCAGTCCTAGAATCACCCCCAATAATGTGAGATAACCCCCTTCTACGAAGTGCATGACATATACAGTCACGCCTGTATGACAAAGGCTATACAGCGCTTTGATACACAACAAAGACATTAAAAGAGAATGCCACCTGATTTAATTAGTCTTTTTTATCGTGTTAATCGGTCTGTATCCACATCACCTCGTATACGATACGGTCGATCTTACCTCGCCGAGAGAGGTGTCGCGTTTACCTGTGAGGAAGGTGAGTAAATAACGCAGCGACGTCAGTGGTTCTTCTGCAAAGGGAGTCCCGGTATGGTGTGTCGTGTCGTTCCCACTTGTGCGAACTATGAAGCTGAGATGAAAGCGGGTATATCATTTTTTCGATTTCCTCGAGAGCCCAAAATGCATCAGAAGTGGTTTGCGGCACTACGAATGAAAACTACGCCGTTAATACCAAGAATGAGGCTGTGAAACATCTTCGTTCCGTGTGTGGCCGCCATATCGTCGACAAGGAGGCGTTTTACGTGCGGAAATTCGTAGCAGCAAACGCACGCGTCAATCGTTTCCATTCTCGTGCAGTTAGCGCTCTGACACCATGACTAGTCATTCAAACGGTTTTCGGAACTATCCATATGTTCCTGTTGCCTGAGACACTTTAACGGCTCATCTCTAGTATTTCTTGACTTAATCAGTGTATTCCGGTTCGAACTGATAGCCTGTGAAACCTAACGATCCACCTGTGAAATCTTCGTCGGATGAGTACTCGTCTAAGTCGGGATTGCAAGTTGCCATGTTGACATTTATTACTGTGCGTTCTGTTTCAAAATGAATTATTCTCACCCTAACCATACCCTTGGAGTGTTTGTGGCTGCAGATGTTTTGAGAATCCAGCAAGGAAAAAATCACTTCGTTACCGGCTTTAGATGCAATAAAGCTAAATGTCCGCCCATCTAGGCCGTGTGAGCGCATGCTTATTAGTGCTTGGTAACATAAGTTGTTGTGAAACAATAGCTCGATTTTATATACTATGGTCAGTTGTTAGAATAATCTTTATTTAGATATAGTACATCATTCGAATCATTGTTATTGTACAACTTTTGCCCGGACGGTTCTGTGGAACGGGGAAGTATGCCTTAGCGGCCCTCGACGAGTAAGTAGATTTGCAGTTTCCCGGCTAATTCACATCAAAATAATCACGTGCACATTATTTTTTGGCTCACAAGTATAGTTTTTTCGTAACTGGAAGTTTAGTTTCCAAGTTTGGTTTATGTTCGTGACGTCTTCAGTCCGGCCGGGACGGGCCTGCCGGATCCGGGTTCCAAGCTACTGACCGGGATAACAAGCGTTTTGTGTGAATAGAACGAAAAATCGCAAGTCTAAAATTTCAACACACAGCTATGTTCTCCTTTCAGTATATCACGGAAGAATAATTTGAATTTATCACCGAACAGACCCCTAATTCCCGCGACCGACCTTGGAAAATTGGCCTACTGAAGTTTGTAGGCAACGGTACGTTCAAATGCTTATAAATCCGTAACAGCGAAATAACAACACGTTTGTTCAAGAACTCTGTGTATTTGTAAGGGTTTTACATCGAATTTGATGATTTCTTGGTGTAAAACGATGAATTCAAGCTAAAGCTGACACCAGTAAGCGTGTTTTGAACTGCTGAACAGGCTGCATTCGAACCTAGGACGTCATTGGTTAATCGCAACGCCGCCGTCTGCCGTGAGGTGTCAGGTAAAAGAGCTGAACTGTTATCGAGTGGAACTACTCGATGTAAATTGTTTTTGGGTGGCATTCTACTTTAAGCATAAGAATAAATGAACAATAGCAACTTAATAAGCATAACAATAAACGAAGTACAGTTACTAACGTCCCCTCAAATAAGACTAATAATTTGTTGTGGCTAGTTGGATAATTAGTGGCAACAACCTCTGCAGCACACTTCGCTGTATTCAAACGCCAACAAACGAACAAAACCGATGACTAATCCTATAGGAACTCAGTTCCTCTAGTGCGTTGACTCAAACGTCCAATATCTATCTGGTAGGGCACACCTCATCAACTCTGTTAGCCTTGGTGCAAATTTTAAGCTCTCGGTTCTGGATGACGAACACGTGAATGGTGTAGAGCTTAATCACTTTGCTGAAGGATGCAAAACGCAACGAAAAAAATTAGTGGCCATGAAGCAACTGCCTCTTATTCACGGTGGGATGCTTATAACAAGCCAAACGCTATGGTTGTCATGGTCAATCAGTGAAGCCCTGTTCTTACAACCCAACTTTTCTCTTCTTCGACTGTGAAGCAGAGTCAGGGCCCCCGTCGCAGACCCAGTAAGTTTCACTTTAGCCTTAATTAGCAGTATAGAGAGATTCCACAAAGCGACGTGAACGTGAATAATCACACATTTCTAAATCCGCGCCATTGTTGGCTGTAACGTAATCCCGATAGCCCATTTTTTAATCATATTTGACAAGACACCGAAATGATACGGTTCTCAATCTCTCTTCTTTGCTTCACTATTCTTTTGTCTATAAATGTTCTTAAAGTTTATATGCAAGAAAGTACCGTTCCCAAAATCCTTATTCTGCCGGGATTCGCTGGATATCATCGAACTAGAATGTATTTTTAAAAGAGATATAATTTTGTGTTGTTAATTTTGTTTACATGCTTAATTTAAATGCATCTATTTATTTGAAACTGCAAATAAATTTCGCATTCTAAGACTTGACCATTTCTCGCAGGAGTTCGTAGAAACAACTTTTTTCAAATAAAGAAAGTTGACAAAGTGACTTCAATAAGTTTTTTGTAAACTAGCTGACGTGTACTAGGCCTAAAATAACTGGACACCCTGAGCTCAGTTATTCGGTTAACGTTTAAGTTTCACGTTCACGTAAAATTTTAACTGTTGCGAAACCCATTTTCTTACTGTAACGTGAATCGGCACGCGCAATTATATATGGTGATAATTCAGTTTCACGTCGCTTTGCGAAACCTCTCTATTATTTTGCACCTCCACGAGACTTTCAGTCCGGGAAGAACTCTCAGGACCAGAAGCGGATGGCATAGGGTTTTATGCTCCCAATCTAACACAGATGCACAAAGATTTGCACTGAAAAATGGGTAAAACTGGAGTTCACTCATCACCTCCCCTCTCTCAGGGACAAAAGAAAAGTACAAAGTAAATTTCAAACATGACGAAATTGTTTGTTTGAAGAAGCCAGTACCGTGTTAAGGGAACGAGCCACAGAACCTGTGCTTCTTCAAAATGAGCACGACGAATTTAACTCCACCTTTTCACAGTTCGTATTAAATCCGTGGGTCATCGTGGGTCATCGACCTATCCTGACTTTACATATCCACAATGATTTTATTGTCAAAAGGCATATCTGAATAGAAATTCTCGATCCAGTCAAGGAATTAGCCTCTCGACTTGCAGGACTCTTAAATGTACATGGCGCTAGGCCCACTTCTGCGCACTTGTGATATTAGCGTGCTCCTGTTCGATCTGACATCCTCTCCACGGGTGCTCATCAATATTTAAGCGACTTCATGTATCACGGGTAGGTCAGCATTGTAGCCATTATTGTGTCTTTCAGTACTTCGACGACAATTTACTGAGGTTTTCGGGCAAGATTATTGCTTCCCAAAAACTGACGTCGCGTTTGCAATAACGTGCTTACGACCTGTTTAGCTACGACGGGGCTTAGGACCTCGGATAAAACGGTCCCAACATTTTACCTTCTGTGGGAGTCTTAGGCAAAGCATCTGTTGTTAGGAGTTCCATTTGGTGATCCCTTTATCCAAGGGACGGTCAGGTCCGATGCACCAACGATGGGTTGGGGACCATGTTGGAGATGTGCAGGACCAAGGGTAGTGGGAACAGAGCTTGAGATCTCAGCACGTAAATTGCCTGGAGCTGTTGTCTACATTGTTCTTGTCATGCAATACTGATCAGGTGCGACAATTCACAAAGAAGCCCAGGAGCTTGACGTTTCCCTGTCTGTGCTTGCTTGTTTGGAAATTTCAGTAAGCTAGTAAGCAAACTACACCTTAGGGGCAATCTCGAAAATTAAGGCGACCGGGCGGCTTGAACATTGTGGTGACCGGGGGCTGAAGCTAGATAATTTTAATAACTGTTGGAGGGAGCTCCAGGGGGCTGGGAGAAGCTATTGTGCGACCAGTGGAGATGAAAAGATATCGACGACCGAGCCAGAACGAGTCAGTAGGGCTTCTATTTTTACTTGGCGAAATAAATTTCGCCAAGTATATGTATGTTGCTGTTCCACTAAGTTTGTTTTTTTTTTTGTTTGTTCACACGATACAGGTCGCAATTTTCGTCCGATCATCTCGAAATTTACACATAACACGTACTTCCAGAAGTACTGGAGACCTATTGTTTTTCGTCAAAATCAGATCCAAGATGGCGGCTGTGGCTGCCATTTTGTTTTAATTTAAAGGTTCAAATGCTTCTGGAGGATACAGTTTTTACGTAAAAGGCTAAAAATCGGAACAGTAAATGGACTGGAAGTTTTCTACAAATATACTGGAAATTGTTTACTTCCGGCTAAATATGGCGGAAATATCGGCGATCGCGCATGCGCACCTCGATTTTGGCCTAAAAAACGTTTTCCCTTGTAGAGGGCGCATTATAAAACCAGTTACTTCGAATTTTTACAGGTATTAGGTTCTTATGACATGCTATTATACAAAGCCAAAAAAACCGGAAGTTGCTTTCAAGATGGTGGATCTGGCGCATGTTGACCCATTTTCAGTCGTGCTGGAGATCGATTTTAAAGGGGAAGATAAAAAGACATAATTTTTTGCATGTGGATTCTTTGAAGTATATTCGTTCAAATGGCCTGTAACAATTTTGTTCTCAGACTTACCGTTTTCGAGTTATTTGTCTTTGAATTCCTTTAAAAAACGCAAAATTTTATTTTTTTTCGAAAAAATTACGGAATTAGGCGATACCATCAGATTTTTGAACGGGCTTTCAGAAGGTGTTTTCCATTTTTCGCTAGGACGTCTACTTTTTGAGTTATTTGAGATTTTCTGATAACGCTGTTCCTTTGTTGAGGCGCTCTTGTATAGCTTGTTATCCCCGGGAAACTAATCTGACACTGATAGTTTGAGAACAGACAGCCAATTGAATTCGACTACGTTGCAAATCTTCAATGGAGATATCGGCCGATAAAGACGAACGTTGTCTGGCAGATAACTCCATTTCTTAAATACATTCCCTTAGACATGATTTTCTACGTATGTAAGCTATATTTGGCCCTGCATGTTCATCTGACTAAAACAAGCATCAAATGAGCCACTTGCTCTCACAATATACCTTACCGTGACACGATTCTATTTCCGTTACCGTCCGAGACACAATAAAACTCATCAAAGTTTATTAGGGTTGACCAAACCAAAAACTGTGAATTCGAAAATGGTGCAGATGCCTTCACGCTAACGTATCATTATATGCACCATGACTTCGCCGGTTCCGCCGACTCAACCGGCTATCAGAATCAGGTTCATTAATCTCGACATGTTTATTGAAGTTTACATTACAATTACAATGATAAATTTTCATCTCTAGCACTGTTGTTCTTGAAATATACATGTATAACGCCAGGCTTTTCAGTACTTCTCAAACTTCATGGCTTTGAAATAATCTTACTATTCTGGCATCGTCTGTCGTATTCGTCATCAAATTTGAGCTCTCACCAAGGACAGGACAGTGATACATAAATCTCGTTTTCGATTTGACTAGTATTGCATATTCCACTAATTTTTTAATCCTCGGTTAGAACTGCGTGCCACCCTGTTTCAATTTAAAACTTGTGCACTGAGCAACTAAAACGAGCAAGTATTTTCCTTAGGTACGGGTCTAAACGTACACGTATTTTCACACAGTAGTTTTGTTTTGATAGTACAATAAAATTGATATTTTTTCAAATTATTAATTACAATTCTGTAAAGAATAAATCTAAGTCACCCGGTCTGTATAACCGTACCTCTCCCAACCTGTTGGTTTTAAGTAGCAATTTTACAGAATATGCCCAGTTGTGCATACCGCCGTCCTCATTTTTTTGAAGGTGGTCTTCCCCTAAGCGGCCCACAGGAGGTCTCCCTGCCATTGTAAATATGTGTTAAACTATGATATCGTGTTTCCATATGGCGAAATAAAGTATCTAGATATATAGTAACGCCCCTCGGGCGATAATTCTCCAAATTCCACTCGGGCTCCGGGGATAACGACTTCGCCATGTAATAATCTATATATATATATTACAGTAACAATTCTTCAGTCAATCAGAAGCCAGGAACAATTACTGTAATAAATATTTTTAATGTAATAAATATTTATTAAATGAATAAATCAACCAATCCGATGGTTTAAAAGAACAGATGTACAAACTTCGGACAACTTAAATGGAACTAACTCTTCTAATTACATAATCAATATTTATGCTGACAATTAAGCTCCTCCTCAAGAAAATATTTCTGGACATTTTCCTACCAAGTAAAACTTAAAAAATTGAATAACACTTAGATTGATTACCCAATTTCCAAGTTTAATCAATACTCTAACCTGCTAAAGTAATCAGTATTACATTCAAACTTCTCCAAGCTTCTAATAGCTTCAATCTTAAATCGATAGCCTTTCAAAAACAAGCCCCGCCTAATGATGCGTCCATTGTTTTTTGAATGTACGCCAGAGGTTGATGGTCAGTATGAATGATGAATTCTTTACAAGTACTTTGCAAATTTTCTGAGAGCAAACACAATGGCCAAACACGATCCCTCAATGACTGAGTAATTCCGTTCCCAGCAACAATCGACGGAACGAGATCCAACCAAACACCTGATGGGTCGTACAGTTGTATCGTTAGCTCACGTCTCGTGCACGTTGGAAAGTGTCTCATTATGAGGCAAGATGTTCAGTCCAGGTCATATTGTGGCACAGAGTGTGATCCAAATAATGTTATGTATTATGTGCTTGTGCCAAGATCTTCCTCATCATGCGAATTGAATTTGTAGCAATCACTTGGTACTACAAACGAGGTCTTAGGCAGTGATTGGTCGGCGGCAATGACTTATCAGGAGCCTTTATAAAAAGTAATCTCCGTAAAGTACTGGTCATTACTGATCTTAGCCATGGTGTCATCAAGGTGACCCAGGCCGAGACAAAATTGGTGATGGCGTTCAAACGACTAAAATTGACACAAAATCCATTTGAACCATTTTTCTTTTTTACCAAAACCACTGGAAAGTTGTAGGGCGCATCAGATGGTTCTATGGCCCCACTCTTTAACATGAGCCTGTTCCTGCACAACAGTTTGTGTGGTATGTGGCAGGGGATAAGGTTTGACTCTCACCAGCTCTTCACTGATGGTCTCAATCTTGTACTCAACCAGATGGGTTGTACCCGGTACCTCACTAAAAATGTCAGACTAGTCCAGGAGCGTATCCAGGATTTTGAGTGGGGGGGCAGGGCAGCATATTAGCCAGGATTTTGCCCGTCAGACATTCGCACCTCCGAACTGCCCAATGGAATCTGGGAGAATTTTAGGGGGTCATGGCCCCCTTGCCCCGGTAAAACTAATTTATGTAATATATGTTTCAGGTCTACCACATCAGTTTGTCAAGCCCATAAGTAGTCTTATATCAGATTTTATATGGGATGGAAAACCTCGCAAAATATAACAAAAACAAACTGCAAACAACAACGTCACAGATTGAATTGATTGAACTTTTATCAAGGGCGTGTCAAGTACTACCACAACCAGCAGCATTATTATAACATCAAATCAAATGCTGGGATAATTGCAAACATGAATGATTACCACAGTTACACCAGACAAGGTCGTTGGCTTTGCTAAAAGTAGTGTTAGAGGGGTTTTTGTGGATTAATCTTAGCATCAAAACTTGCATCTTCACCTAAATATGTTTATTATGTTGTAAAAATTGTTCACTTGTTTGATGTATTTCAATCAGGAATGTATTGGGATAACAAACAAAATTTCCCCAATTTTCTTAAAGCCTAACTTCAAAGGAATTTTGTTATTACAGATGTACTGGGCTAACCAGAAATTCCTAGAAAAGCCTTAGTAAGTTAAGAAAACGCGAGTTCTATCACGCAAAGGTAAGCCCGTCAAATGAAACATGTAAGTGAAGCTACCTTTTCGTGCCATGTTGCGTTCCCACGAGATCCCAGCACAAACAACAAAAGGCCGATAACAGTTGTATTGAATAGGGATCTAAATAGAACACCATTGCGTGCGTGCGTAATTTGTAGCTGATGAATGATAAGGTGATTCTAGCGGTAGACAAAACCAAGGCAGTTCGCTTAACAGGCTAGGACTGGACCTTTTCCGCGGGGTGTCGATCGCCCCTCCCCAAACCCCTTGGCAACGGGTCTATAATTATGAAAGTTCACTCTCGACACTACTTCTTTAGTGGCTCACCCAACCTAGACCACGGTATAGGGCCTTGTCACTACATGCCCGTTAACTTGCTATTTACAAACATTTTGCCAGCTATAAGCGTATACTTGAGGGTCATTTGGTCAATATCGCTTTTGTTGCTGTTGAAAAAATCCATGGCGTCGTTTCGATTTTTTTAGAACATAAACATCAAAATTGCAAATGAAATTTATGAGTTGCGCGCCTTCAATGTTTATTGCGCCGGATAGTCCGTGGTATAGGTGTAAACTTTTTGTTAATCTATAGGCACGCCTCACAGATAATTTCATTTTTCACTTTCCTTTACAAGGCGGAGGACATTGCCCAAGTCGAAATTTATACACAAGCTGTGGCGGTGTGCCGTTTATGCAAAANAGACAAACTACTAACATTTGTGCCGAGAAAGACAGTTTTATTCATTTCATTAAATTTTCCATTCTGTGCCTCCCAAACACATCACAGTCACATGCCGTTCTCGCAGATCCAAGTTTTTCAAAAGTTCACCTCTGAAATCGCAATCATGACCAGGGATCAGGAAAAGTTGGGTAAAGTAAGCGACAACGTCGGTGATACGTAGCTGTATCTAACAAACGTCACTATTTAGTAACATTGCATCAGATATCTTACATGTACATCTATAATCCCGACCGAGATCCGCGTGACCCGTGGTTTCTATAGTGTGGCATTGTACACGTAATCATTTTGTCATACGCTAACTGAACCCCCACCCCATATTTCCAGAGACAGTCATGGTTTTGGAACGAACTTTAACAGAAGTCAAGTCATAGTACGGACGCGACTTCATTTCGGATTAATCAGGCCCGACGATGTCCGCACATTTGAACCTGTATCCAGACGCGGTACACATATCCGCGTTCGATGGGAAGAGATTTTCAGTCAGCACTGTCTACCTGCACTATACAGAACATTTTGATACGTAGTATCGCGCATGTTGTATCACGTTTTATATGTACTGCCAAAAGCTGAAAATGTCGTTTGCCGATGTGAAAAGGAGCGTACATGTATTGGCAATTACGAAATTACACGTGAGAAAAATGTTTTCACTTGAAAAGATTCGCCCTTACTGCTTGTACATGTAAGGATGGACGTGCAGTTCTAAATGGAGAAATATGAAAAGGCTAACCGAAAATTATGACATGCACAAGTTTGTAATGAGTGTCAACAGTAAAAATCATCTCTGGGTGGTCCGTTATTTACTGAACGTGCAATTATCGACTTTAAATTGCGGGCACTTAATGAAACCTAATTTTAATTAAAACTATATTGCTTTCCTAGATGCTGTAATTTAGGCGTGATCACAGAAAATTTGCGAAAAAAATGCAGAGCGTGTCAAAAGAATGGGTGTAAGTAACCACTGTTGTTTCTCTGAAATCGCCAACCTTTAGTGGGCACTGGGAACAAGCAGGCACTCGTGGAAAAAATATATATGACACCACTTTCTATAAAAAATCTAATGAAGGCAACTTACTGTTATGGCAATGGTCCCACTTTTTTCGTTATAACAAAAGGAAGTGGCTTCGGGACTTTGAAAGATCACGCCTTTCGTTAGAGCTTGAGAAAAAGTTTAGCACAGAAATAACCCGCTGGGTTGAGCCAATTTCTGGAATATCGTCTCAAACAAACAACGAAACGAACCGTTACATTTAGTTAGTCCTGTCATATTATTTTATATTTGAATTTGTAAGAAGTTGAAACAAATTTCATAACTGTAGAAACAGCCTAAATGAAATTTAGGTTTCACTATTACATACTACAGGAGTAAGTTGCGCGATATTTGTTTTCAAATCAGTTGTGGGCTTTGAAACACCCTGTACCATGCCCCGTGTGTAGTAATGGTATACGTTAAAGTATAAATAGAAACATAGAATTGTTATTTCACATTGTCGTTGTAAGCATTGAAGTTGAAGACTTAAAAGATAATTTCAAGCTAGACAAGATGAAGAGCAGATGCAAGTTGTATCCAACGCTTTGCCTTCTCGGTGAGATCAATTTCTATTAAAGCGGCTCTATGAGTTTGTCTTTCGCCAAAAAGTAATGTTGATTTAGAGTTCTGTCCGTTAAAAACCAGGGACAAGTTTATGGAATTTTTCAATGTTTAAATAATCGACATCGGTATCATATAGTAAGTGACGGTTACATGGAACCTGTTGCAGCAAAAGTAAATTCATCAAACCAAATATTTTTCTCAGTCAAAACCAAGGTTCTTGCTCGGTTGAAACTGAAGACTTAAATTGAAAAAAATTGTTTCGTGAGTCACGCAAAACCTAAGTACCTAAGTCATTTTGGTGTTTGGTTTTCACCTTAGTCAAGAGCCAGTTTTCGCACAGCTGACAACATTAACTACATGCACATTTTCGCTACCTTTTGCTGATTTACAAAACTAAAACGACGGGATGCGTGAATGGTCGAGAATTTTCGTGACCATTGTTGTGCCACACATTGCGAGTCATAAGTAAAATTTTAGGCTTGTTTACTTAAGAAGGTGCCGGTATAGCTGGAAAATATGGCTTCACACTTCCAGGTAAGTAGCAATGTAGTTGTCTCTGCGGTGCCTTGCCGGATTCTGAATCAAAGCAGATTGATGGTTTGCAAAACATAATGATACAGCAACGAAATTTCTTCGTTAACAGTTCACTGTGTTGACAGTCGAAAATTTTCCATTTAGACCAAAATATGATATTACATCTGCTCGGTAGATAGTTAAACAGACACTGATAGCTGAAACTGATTTCACACAATGACATTAAGACAAATAAGTCACATGTTAACCCGGTTTCGGTCCTCTACGTTAGAGACAAAAAAAACGAGCGAATACTGGCTTAGTCTCGGTCTAATACCAAAACCAGGCTTGCCTTTTTGTTTAAGAAATGGTCGTTTTCGAAATTTTGTTTTTGTTCTGAACTAGCCAGAATCTCATTCCTAAATGAGAGAGGTTTTTGGTCTCATGTCTTGAAACGCTTCCCAGACCTTGACTTCTTTCTTCTAAAGGTACGTTTTCCTAAGTTTACATTCCCAAATTTAAAACAACACAGGATGAATTTCGACAGTAGAACGATATCGCTGAAATATAGATGTACATCATGTATTGTAACCCTCAACCTGGCTTGCCTTATTTTGCTATGATGTTTATATAAAAAGTGTTTCCGCCGAGACCTCGTTAGCGGTAGTTGAGTGAGTACTTACAGTGTAATGCATAAGCCAAACGGCGACCATTTTAGGTGGTGTTGTACCATAAGAATAAAAATTAAATTAAAAATTCATAATGTATTCAACTAAGTTTGATAATCTTTGGAATTATTACTGGGTCGTCTGTAATACAATGCTAGACAAGCTCCCAGTGAACGATAGGGTTCGCAAGGTTAGAGGCTGTGTACTCTCCTTACGTACATGTAACACGGTAGATAGTATCAGATTTCACGCATCGTTCTAAGTGGTCTTTGATAAACAACAGGTAATGACGTATTGTGTTGAAAGGTATGGTGGGCCGTTGAGGGGAAAGTGTCGCCGTAAAATTACGCTCGTAATTACGAGCGTAATTTAAATTGCAGGAA
>NMRA01000977.1:38911-73935 GCA_002633005.1 Phoronis australis | reverse complement strand
CGTGGTCACTGGTCGTCTGCGCACCGCAGGACGGCACGGGGCTATTACTCAGCAATTTTGTAAATTTAATAGTGAACGACTAATCTGAGGGCAAGAGAACCTTTGTTGGGATCATCCGCTGTTATGACGTTTTCACAGTCATTTGGCGACGTGACGATGAAGCTCTTTGAATAGGGTTACGCGCGTTCCGAGTATGAGTGTCGTGTCGGGATTTAGATCGCCAGGTAAGATTAACCGCCCAGGGCGGTTGACTGTCGTAATAAGCGCCCATGTTCGGTTAACCGCCCATCCCCTACTTTAGGTGGATTTTCGATTTAACCGCCCACTGCTCGGTTAACCGCCCTCCCCCGATTTTTTGGGTTCGCCAATTTAACCGCCCAGGGCGTTAACCCGAACGATTACAGTACTTTTGGAAACAACTTCAATTTAATCGAGAGATCGAATAATACATTTTCAACTGCAACTGAAGAATTAAATAACAAGGAAGCTGATCTAGAGCTAGTTGGGTTGAATTTGGAAATATTTTTGCAATTTAGAGAATACCGGTAGATTAAAAAATAAAAAAACATAAAAGAATTTTAAAAAACGATGGATTGAATATCACTAAGCTAAGTGATACAGACCACAACACAGAAATGTTTAGATTTACAAATTGAGAATTTGAGAACAAAACTGTCTCCGACAGAAATCTTCAGCATACAAGGTGACAGTACCTGTCATAAACTTCTTACGTTGAAAAAAATCTAAATAAAAGCCCAGGCTTGGACGGACTTTCTGTAGAATTTATTAATTTTTTAGGAAAGACAAACGACATTTCCTTTTACAGAGTATAAATGATGCGTATTGGAAAAATAATGTCACACAGTTACAAGGTGTTGTTACTTGCATTCCAAGAAGTGGCTATCCCAGATGCTTTCTAATAAATTGGAAACCAATAGTTCTGTTAACTTAGTGTGATCGTGCATAGCAGAGAGGTGTTAAACAAGTTAACTGTGACCACAAAGGTTTCATACCATGTCTTTGCTTGAAAATACTAGATTAACATATGATATAATGTATGGAAAATTAGTACATAAGTATTATAAAACGCTTTTAATTTCAGACGATATCACACAAAAGGTGGATTTTGTCATTTCACTATTCAGAATGGCTCTTAGTAAAAAATTTTTAAACAATACAGACATCATCGACAGGGCGACTATATACCTTACCATTTTTTTACTTTACTTATCCTTATTCATTACATATTTCTTGTAACTACACTGGTCATTATAAATTAATTATTACATTATTAATTATTACATGGCGAAGTCGTTATCCCCCGTTATCTAGAGCCTGAGTGGATTTTGGAGAATTATCGCCCGAGGGGCGTAAGCCCCGAGGGTCATAATTCTCCAAATCCACGAGGGCTTTAATAATCTATTTATACCACAAACTAAACGAGAAACATTGCAATGAATCAATTTACCTTTTCTGACTCTCCATGGCTTTGTAACTACTTTCTATGTCACAGGCCCGGGGTCGGAGGACGTGACCTTTTAAGAAAAACCGTGCCATTTTTGTCAAATAATGCTTTTAGTCAAAACCAATTGAAAACTTAAATATGATAGAAATAAACTGAATTTATAAATTAATGTTTACCAACTATTATAGCTTAAAACACGTTTTTTTCACGCTAAGTTTCAACCGGGAAATTATCGTCTGCTAAAGTAGGTTACCACTGGTAACTGAATATAATTCTCAAGTCAAAGATCCTGACGACACGATACCCGCATTCAAACTGGAGATCGGTGATTTACAAGTAAGAGGATCTGAGAGAAAAATTTCACTGAATTAAGATTCCATTTTTATGGAAATTATGTCTTATTTTTCATAGCGTATAAGTATTACACAGTTGTATCTGCCATTTGACGCTAATATTGTGGTATAAACGACGTTATATCGCCTACCTCAGTCTCCTTTTTATCTCTGATAACGAGCTTGTGACGCACGATCTTTTAAATATTATTTGAGACATATGCGATCACTTATATTTTTATTTTGTGTGTTGAAATTCTAGCACAAGTAATCAGAAACAAAACAAGTGGAAGCTATTAAAATATGGCAGGAAGTTTTTAAAGATTCCACAGTATGCGGACGACACCACAATATTCTTGGATGGTTCTGAGAGCTCTTAGAAAAATCTGATAACTTAACAATGGTTTTAAGAACTGTCCGGTTTAAAAATTATTTTCATAAAACAAGAGCTATGTAGATAGGATCAATGAGAGAATCTGATAGACGGTTTTGAAAAGAAAATAAGAGAATTTAAGACCCTAGAAATTCAATTTAATGACGATCTTCATATCTCATCAATTAGTCTAAAACTATGCAGAAGCAGTTTAGGGCTGTTCCAGTAAAATCCGTGTGGGAGGGGGGGACGGCAGTAGAAATAAAAATTCATGGGTGGTGGTCTTCAGAAAAAAACTCAAAATTATGGGTGGTCGTTCCTGTAAGACGTGATGCAGTAAAAATGGGTGGTATTCTTTGACCTGTTAATGTTGACAGGTTGGTTACTTCAGCCGCTTAAACTCATAACATGCAATTGGCATATAATCCTAACTTATCCCAAAACAAAAAAGCCCATTGCCAGTGAACAGAGTGCAATATGTTCACCAAGTCATTAAGCAAGTCATGGGTAACTTGATTTGAGCCAACTATTTGTCTGCAGTCCCATTGAATTGAAAAGTTATGCAACACTAAACTGGTGTTAACACATATAAGAAAATTGATGATTTTTAAATAAAAAGTATGAGAAGTAAGATAAACAAGTTCCAATATTCACTTGACATAGAAGTATAAAATGTTCATTGAAATTATAGACACATGGTGAACAGAGACACCTGGTGGCTGCCAAAAGTATTGCTCACAGGCTACTTTGGTTTTTGACAATATTGGACAAGACAACTAGTTCTTGTCTGTCAATCATCTAAGTTCTTAACAGGTCCTCCTGGAGGCAATATGTTTGCAAGTGTTGGATTTTACATTTTAACCTAATAAAATAATTAAAAAATTATGGGTCATGGGTTGGAGAAATAAATGAAAAATATGGGCGGTGGGTACGAAATAAAAGTGCCTTCCCGCCCTCCTATACAGATTTTGCTGGAACAGCCCTTAGAGATTTAAATGTTTCTTCTGTTGATGATTTTGATTGGTCCAAAATTTGTCGATTACCGGATGTGTTTATGTTAGATTCATACCTAAGGTATTTCCAGTAGCCTACACAACAGTACGGCATATTATAACAACTGTACGGCATATTATAACAACAGTACGGCGTATTGTAGCAACAAATGTCTTTTTAATGGTAAGTACAAGAGAATGACTAGAATGACTTGTGTACATTTTCCTCTCAGCACAGAGAGACTACATTACAATTTATTTGTGGAATGCAGGTATCTGCAAGAGTTGTGAAATGCGCCCACAAATGCATTGCAAACGGCTACTAGATGGCGCAAAAATATACAATCCATCCAAAAACAGGAACATGCCATATTTCATAAAAATCTGTCGAGGAACTTCAGAGAAAGAAAGGAAAACAGAATAAAATGAAATTGCCACTCGTGGGCACAGTGTCCGTTGGATCCGCCTGAAAGTCGTTGTCGTCTGTTGTCTTCATATAAATACACTTACTAAATTTAGTAAAGATCCTGAAGTGGGTTTAGGAGATACAACTACGGGCCCAAAACAAAACCACCACTAGGAGGCGCCACAGTAGTCAGTCTCCATTATCAAAGGTCATCTTCACACTGAGAACATATACGCCAATTTTCAAATAATTTGGTCGATACAGGGGTGGACACCAAAAAACAAGATTTGAAAACAGCAAAAATGGCCACTAGGTGGTGCAAAATATCTAGATTCCATCCAAAAACAGGAAGATAGCGTCATCACACCAATAAATGCCTATATTTAAAATTTTATGAAAATCTGTTGAGGACCTTTGAAGATACCAAGTTATACTTAAAAAATTAAAATTGCCACAAGGGGGCACACCAGTAGTCAGATCTGTCCGAAAGTCGTCGTCATCCGTAGTCAAAATTACATAAATATACTTGCTAAATTAAGTAAAGATCCTGCGAACGGTTTAGGAGATACAGCCATAGGCGCAACAAAAACAAAACTGACACTAGGAGACACCACAGTAGTCGAAATCGTCGGAAAATCATAGTCAACCATCCTCTTTATAGTAAGCACATACATGCCAATTTTCACAATCATCCTTTGAGCGGTTTGGTTGATAGAGGAGTGGACGCAAAACACTCAAAAACAGTAAAAATAGCCACTAAGTGGCGCAAACTACGTCAAATCCATCCGAAAACGGGAGGATAGCGTCACCTCGCTAATAGGTGCCTGAAAATCCATCAACCCTTATCCTGCGCTAGGCGAGGTCAGCCGACAAGCCAATTATCCTATTAAAATGTGTCGGGTGTACTCAATCGCCTATAATAAGCTACGGCTAGACTGCGCAAGGAGGGTGTACTCACCCAAGGACACTGGTGTTATTCATTCAGAAATTGTGAAAGCCCCGTATGCTGTTTATATATGTGAGCATGCACACTCCACAGTTCATAGTTTCCTGTACATTTTTCTGATTTACAACATATGGTTATGGTGAGTTGTTGCCAAGATATTTGAAAGTTTACGCAAGTTTTATCTTGGCTGGTGCCAAACGTGGTAAGATGACTGTTGACCAGTTTCTGGAAGAAGTGTTCATGGACTCAGATAGTGAAAACAAGCTGGAATTGGCACTCGAAAGTGACGGTGACAGTGAAACTAATACAACAGTCACGAGTAATGCAGATTCTATCGATTCGGATCTCAGTGCAATTTGAAGCTGACCTTACGACGATGCTTGGCTCACGCCCTTCAGGCATAATGAAAGGGCCTCTGAAACATGATGGAACTCATTCAGAACTAGATATTTTTGTGACTTTTTCACAGAATAGCTTTGTGTTCCCACCCGTGTTTCAAGTTTTTGCACACCAAGTTGAACTTCAAAACGGACTTGAGCAAGCGACTGCACCAGTCATAAATTTGTTATCGTGCAAAGTTGAGGTAGGCCCTACATTATATACTGTACATTCTTGTTTGTAGATGTGATGTTACAGACAATAAATCTGCTTTATTAAACATGCAAGTCCCATGAATTCCCTTATAAAAATGCTTATTACGGTTTTTGAGTGTCAGCTATAATGTTCTCATGTGCGAAAACAGATAAAAACAAAGGGTGTCTAGTTTGAAAGTAAATAGAATTATTCACAGCAAGGCTATGGTAAAGATATGTATATGGTGAAAATCTCCATTAAATTCTGAACAACTTTGGTCTAGACTACTTTTATGTGAAGTTGACATTACCCCTTCAAATTTCCAATTAAAAAATGTTAGGTCATTAATCTGAGTGACCTTTGTAACAGCCCAGTGCATAGCAGCAGTGGTGACCTACTTAGCTCAGCACACAGGGAAAGTTGTCTGAACAGAGGCTTAGCAGGATAAGGGTTAAGGACTTTTAAAGGTAAACGTAAAAAATGTAATTGCCACTAGGGGGCACAACGGTAGTCGGATCCGTCCGAAAGTTCGCTCACGCCGTCCCATTCATGAATGGAACATATGTGCCAAATTTCATGAACGCATGTCAAAGGGTTTTGGAGATAGAGCAGCGGACGCAGGACGGACGCAGCCCGGACGGACGGATGACGGCATAATGCGTCCACATATAAATATGTGGGCACATAAAAATCACAAGTATAACACAGATCTAGGTTCTCCTGTCTGTATTTCATGTAAGAATGCTTCGAATTTATCTCATAACTCCTCACTATGACAGACCTTGGTAAATTGGCCTGCCGAACTTCGTAGGTTACCGTGTGTCCAAATACCAGTAAATCCGTAAGAGCGAAATAAAACAACACGTTTTTATAAGATCTCTGTGTATTTTCAAGGGTTTTACATCGAAGTTTGATGATTTATTGGTGTTAAACGATGAATTTTAGCGACAAGCTGACACCACTAATCCGTGTTGTGAACTGATGAACAGACTGTGCGTGTGAAACCAATTACAACATTGGATAAGTTCAACACCTCCGTCTGCCGTCAGGTAACACAACCGAATGTGCCATTATCGAGTAGAACTACTTTATCTAAATTGATACAAAATAGGATGTTTTTGGGGTGGCATTCTCCTTTAAGTAGAACACTCAATAGCATAAATTTGCCATAATTACAACTTACCGTTATTAAATGCCTTTCACCTCCAATTACACAGAGGAATTCCCAACTGTCACCTGCTCTCCTCCACACCAGTGGTCTTGTTTATCACCTGCAAGTGAAATTAATCTGTTATTTTCTGCAGATGATAAATGATCACCTAATGTAACCACACATATAAACCAGGCCTGCTTATTGTTAACACAAGAACTCTTACAAATTCAAAAACACACAAGTTTTTGCAAAATAAGAAAGCGAAGTTCATGATAACCAACATCTCCTACAATAGACTTGCATCTACATAACACGGCCCAGAGCAAGTGTGATTCACTGATAGCAGAATGTTAAAAAATGTTGAAAACCCAAGGATCTCTTTGACCAAAAATTCAATCGTAGAGTAAATTGTATATCATTTTCAAGTCCTAAGCTTCCTATTCTGTTGATGAACAAAAACAACTTTGAATTATGTTCATTTGCTAAGCATGTCACAATCATTTTCACCATAAAATAATGAGATAAGTACCGATACTATGCAACACTATATTAATCACAGGCTTTAGAAAGTAGACAAACTGAAATATTTGAACATTACCAAACATGTAGGAGTACCTTTGAAGAAATGTGACCAGTGCCCTGACTTGCACTGTATGAATGTGGGAACAACTAAAACTTGCCAAGAATTGGCATTTGCCTTAAATGTATATAGTTAACAAACCACAACACAGCCTATAGATGTACAGCAAGTGAGTGCTTCAGTGCATGTGGTTCTCATGCCATTATTCATGTGATGTCATCCAACTAATGGTCCACTTCTTCAGTTGCAGCTTCTGGTCAGTCATGCTGCCACCTGCGGTCATTGAAACGAGATGAATCATACATATGGGAAATGAGGAACTTACCGGGATTTTCTGTAAATAAGTGCACGGGCGTGTATTTGGAGAATTAAAATTATCAAACGTTTCAATAACACCAAATTAACGCCTGCATGTATCTTCCCAAAGGGAAGCATGCAGAATGGAAAGTCAGCCTACGCTGGTTTTTAACATAAAACTGCGCCTTTTAATTTTACGTTAATAAATACATAGGTCNTTTAGAAAGTTGACAAACTGAAATATTTGAACATTACCAAACATGTAGGAGTACCTTTGAAGAAATGTGACCAGTGCCCTGACTTGCACTGTATGAATGTGGGAACAACTAAAACTTGCCAAGAATTGGCATTTGCCTTAAATATTTATAGTTAACAAACCACAACACAGCCTATAGATGTACAGCAAGTGAGTGCTTCAGTACATGTGGTTCTCATGCCATTATCCATGTGATGTCATCCAACTAATGGTCCACTTCTTCAGTTGCAGCTTCTGGTCAGTCATGCTGTCACCTACAGTCATTGAAACGAGATGAATCATACATATGGGAAATGAGGAACTTACCGGGATTTTCCGTAAATAAGCGCACGGGCGTGTATTTGGAGAATTAAAATTATCAAACGTTTCAATAACACCAAATTAACACTTACACGTTTCTTCCCAAAGGGAAGCATGCAGAATGGAAAGTCAGCCTGCGCTGGTTTTTAACATAAAACTGCGCCTTTTAATTTTACGTTAATAAATACATAGGTTGCGAACACTTTGTCCATGTTTATAAATGATAAATGCTCCACAAAATTGAATTTGTGCTTTATACTTGGTCCAATGAGTGGGCTTTTAAGAAGAAATTTTCCAAATGAAAGCCTCACTATATAGACACTTGACAGCAGATGCTATTAAACTACCGTATTCACCGTAATAACCACCCAGGGCGCTTAGAAAAGTTCGTTTCGGGAGGGGCTATTATTATAACCCAAGGCCGTTGTAACCCGGTCTCCAAAACGGGTGAAATCGGAAGCTAAGATTCATCATATCTACGATCTGTGACGTATCTGTAATCTATGAAAGATTTTCTACAAAACCGTAGTGCATTGCTATCAAACTTTGCTGCTACATTACGATCATTTTACAGAAAATTGTGCTGCAATCCCAGGGCAAAAACTCACCGACTGCCTGCCTCGCAATCGTTGATATGGCGACTTGAATGCTTGAATAAAAATAGTTTCGACTTAAGCAAATTACCCGAGAACCTCCTTAAGTTTTCCAAGTACCGTCCCTAAGATTTTTAAGTTCCCGTGGATACGGGATCAAGGCAGGTTTAAGTACAAATCTGTGGTAGTACATCGTGCCATCTACATGTATGATCAGCAACATGAGAAAAATGTCTGGACGAACACACGTTGTTGTCACGCAACGTTTGTTTTGAAGTTGTCTGCATTGGTTAATCAAACAATTCATCTTAAAAATAACGCAAACATTTTTATAGCATTAGAAACTGTCGGAAATTAGTGCCAATATTCATTTCTTGCCGATGCTATGCTACCAGTTTCATAAATGGATAGTTCCAGACTAATGTCTTTGATGACAGGTTAATGTACGTAGCGCGCGCTTCCTGGCCACGTCCTTTTAACAATGGCCAAGCTTTTCATTAGTCTACTATTAGCAGTTTTCACGTGTAGACCTACAAAGAAATTTTGATTCCTGTTGAAAGCGGGAAATATCTACAAGTCAATCCCGTTGACAAGTACACTACTTCTGTTCTGAAAGGCCAGAACATTAGTCCTCGCAATATCAGCAGAACTTTTGTGTTCGTTTTGAGGCATGGCGGAAGTTTGAAGTGTATAGTCACGGCTAAATACCGACATAGCGGCGAGGCTCGTGGTCTACAAATTCTGCGCACAATGATTTTTTCAGGACGGTCGGATATTGATAAAATGAAGACGTTACTGTAGAATTTTAGGACTGTAGGCAAGGCATTTTTCGCACGTACACGTTCATCGACTGGGTGCTTAGTTTAGCAAAGTCTGAAAACGCGTGGGAGGCGCTTATAGGGGTACGGGCGGCTATTACGGCGAATACGGTAAGCGATTATTCAGCATAATTTTCCGACAGGGCTTATCTACAGAAAATCCAGGCACTGTATATGACCTAACAACTATAGTTAGTTCTGATGCACTCACTTCTAGAGCTCATTAAATAAAGTATAAAAATAATGCCTCCTCCATCGATTTCATCCAGTTTTTCTTTGCTGATAAAGCTGCACAAAGTAAGCAAGTTAGAAATGTCAGGACTTGTCAAGTGATGTATAATTACATTAAAAAGGTGCACCCTGGTTTTTCTGCTCACATTCTCATCACTCTTTGTGCCACTCAAACTACGTCATTGCATCCATATGTCACATCTCGATTCTCAATTTTTATAACAGTTAAGTATGTGAAAACAGGCCCAACCCTTACAGCTGCATACTGCGCCATATACTGCGCCATATTGCATCCTACGAGCCAGCTCTGCCAATACTGCGCCATAATTCATCCTACGAGCCAGTTCTGGCAATACCTCATTCTGTACCACAGCAGGTTTAAGAACAGAATCCGTCTTAAGTAGCAGTTTTGAGAACCAATTGTTAAATCTGTAACAAAGAAGCAGACATACATCATGTGTCATCAAATATGTACCATTTCTTCCACACATGGCATTCTGTATTATGACTCGTTATGTCAGATTGGTTGACAATGTTATGACCCAATAATTGCAAAACTCTGGCAAACGATCATGTATCTCTTCACTGTGTTGCCTATGAAATGAAGTTTCAAAAGAATTTAAGCTAGTGAAAAAATTTTGATTTATAAAAATGTTTGCAAGGCGATGCACATGTTGAACTCGTCTGAAAAAGAGATCTTCCACCTCCATAAAAAGATAAAGAGGCAAAAGAAAAAATGGAATTGCCACTAGAAGACACAGTATTAGCCAGATCCATCCAAAAAAGTTGTGATGTCTTGCTATTTTCATACATGAATGCAATTGTTAGCAACGAGATGTTTAGGAAATACAGCTGTGGATGCAAAAAAAATTTAAAAATGGCATCACATGGGAGCTCTACATTATGAGTAACTATACCACTGAGATCTCGAAGTCTGTCAGCATAACAGACAAGAGAATCATTTTCCAGCAGGACATCTCACATGAACCCTCGGCAAACGAGTTGTGTCTTCTTCTAAGGTACTCGATGAGCATGACTTCTACAACAGAAATAGGTAACTGACAATTCACGATTACTGGAGGTGAGACTCAATGAGGGTTACAGGTGCGAGTTGCTTTCCATAGATGCAAGACAATGGCCAGATCACATGCTTTTTTTATAATGCATGACATCTTGTAGACTTGAGGAACTATTACATTTATGCGAGTTCCTGCATCTACAGAATGCAGACATATATTTACTTTGTGCAATGAAAGCAATATGGAAGCCCTAGTCGACCAGTATGGAGTACTACTTGGGCAGTGCCTTAATGCTCTCAACGCTCAAAATGACCAGTCATTTACAGTGCTTTAATGTNAAAAAGAGATCTTCCACCTCCATAAAAAGATAAAGAGGCAAAAGAAAAAATGGAATTGCCACTAGAAGACACAGTATTAGCCAGATCCATCCAAAAAAGTTGTGATGTCTTGCTATTTTCATACATGAATGCAATTGTTAGCAACGAGATGTTTAGGAAATACAGCTGTGGATGCAAAAAAAATTTAAAAATGGCATCACATGGGAGCTCTACATTATGAGTAACTATACCACTGAGATCTCGAAGTTTGTCAGCATAACAGACAAGAGAATCATTTTCCAGCAGGACATCTCACATGAACCCTCGGCAAACGAGTTGTGTCTTCTTGTAAGGTACGCGATGAGCATGACTTCTACAACAGAAATAGGTAACTGACAATTCACGATTACTGGAGGTGAGACTCAATGAGGGTTACAGGTGCGAGTTGCTTTCCATAGATGCAAGTTACAGGTGTGAGTTGCTTTCCATAGATGCAAGTTACAGGTGCAAGTTGCTTTCCATAGATGCAAGTTACAGGTGCAAGTTGCTTTCCACAGATGCAAGACAATGGCGAGATCACGTGCTTTGTTTATAATGCATGACATCTTGTAAACTTGAGGAACTACCGTATTACATTTATGCGAGTTCCTGCATCTACAGAATGCAGACATATATTTACTTTGTGCAATGAAAGCAATATGGAAGCCCTAGTCGACCAGTATGGAGTACTGCTTGGGCAGTGCCTTAATGCTCTCAACGCCCAAAATGACCAGTCATTTTACAGTGCCTTAACGCTCTCAACGCTCAAAATGACCAGTCATTTTACAGTGCTTTAACGTTCTCAACGCTCAAAATGACCAGTCATTTTACAGTGTCTTAACGCTCTCAACGCTCAAAATGACCAGTCATTTTACAGTGCTTTAACGTTCTCAACGCTCAAAATGACCAGTCATTTTACAGTGCTTTAACGCTCTCAACGCTCAAAATGACCAGTCATTTTACTGTGCTTTAACGTTCTCAACGCTCAAAATGACCAGTCATTTTACTGTGCCTCACCTCAAGTAATAATGAACTGTCAGTCCACACTAACGCAAGACCTAACTATTCTGAGTAAGGAACAAGACCAACTCATCACCAATTAAGCACGCATGACATTGCATTTTGTCAAAATCTTCAACAAAAATATCCTTGAGGTAATGTAAGACAAATTTAGATCATCTCAGAAATGTACAATTGGATTTGTGAGTTGAAATCTGGTGTTTTGTTATTTGGCTATACACACACACTTGTTAATAAAGTCAAACATAAACTCATAAAACATCCAATTCAATATTAATCAAAGCCCGATTCCATGACATAGAGACCCAACTAAGTTCTTTTGCGTATTAGTTTCATTCTTTACTCACAAATGTATTATTTTTTCTATTATTATATCTTCGTTTTGAGCTCCTTTTTTACTAATGACGTCTAACAATATAACTAAGAACTAAGTAATAAGGGGCCCCCCCCCGAGTCCTTAAATTAGGGGTGTTGCATGAAGTCCGCAGTAGATTCAGGGAACTTTGTAGTCTCCGTCTGCGACTTTTTCATTCAACCGGGCACAGAAGCCTTCTCCTGGCGTGACCACTTCATACACCCAGATCACACAATTACACTTGAATGTGGCATCTGTCTCGGCATCTACCAGAACCATTCCCCACCATGAATATTTCGAAACCCAGGGGGAACCCTGAAAGCTGTAAGTAATTCAGCTGCCAAAAAAAAACAGCACTGTAACATTACAATTAAGAATCATGGGTCTTCTTACACACCGCATGTCACTCACATCACATGACCCGAGTGCAGTCCACACACCGACTTGCCCTAGAACAACTTACTCCTGGAGCAAGTTGACACTAGGTTTGGAGGCAGTGTGTGCTAATTGAACTAGTGCAACTTACGTTACTTGTGACAACTTACTCCACCTTATTCAAGTAGAGCAACTTGTTCTAGGTAACTTGCACCACTTCTGATCACCATATGGTCGCGAACCTTGGGCAAGGTGGAAGTAATGAACAGCAGTGGTTATATAGACGAGTCTTCTCTTGCATGCTCTATTCGCATCAGCTGTTCATTGTCACGCACAGAGCGACAACTTCCACCTTACCCTAGTAATCATGTGTGGGTGTGGGGGTGTGTGTGTGTACGTGTGGACTCTCCATGTAAAGGTGGGGTAAGTTACACAAGCGCAAGTTGGTCTAAGGACATCTGTGAGTGGATGAGACTCGAAAGTTTGATAAGATTTCTGTCCCGACCAGGGCTCGAAACCATGCAGACACTCTAGTACACTGAGCATCAGGATGGTCGGTTGATGACAGAAATTCAATCAGACCTATAAAAGGGACATCTCATCCCGTAACAACTAACAATTGTTAAGTCTCAAAAGAGGTCTGTCCAACTTGGGGTCGAACCCGGACTATAGCAGACACTCTAGTCCACTGAGCTACCCAGATCACTGGCAGATTACAAAAATTCAGTCAGAATGTTGGAGCCCTCTTACCCAAACTTGGGAGTGCATACATGTGCATATATGTGACATACTAAATCGGCACATTGATATCTTACAGTACAGGACATAGGTCCCTTGATGTGAATGACTTATGGCGAGTAAGAAGAATAAGTAAGTTTCAAAAGCACAAGATATCCGTGGAGATGACAGTGTACAGTAATCAGACAACGCGACAGTGTACAGTAATCAGACATGACAGTGTACAGTAATCAGACATGACAGTGTACAGTAATCAGACGTGACAGTGTACAGTAATCAGACATGACAGTGTACAGTAATCAGACAACGTGACAGTGTACAGTAATCAGACATGACAGTGTACAGTAATCAGACATGACAGTGTACAGTAATCAGACATGACAGTGTACAGTAATCAGACATGACAGTGTACAGTAATCAGACAACATGACCCCTAAATCAAAGCACACACAGAATTCATCATTACAGTACCAACACTTCACAACAAATGATGAGTATTGTAAAATTTAGCATCACCTCAGAAAACATTAATTGTCCAATTACTGACAAGGTATAATGTGTTGACACTAACTTCAACAGAGATGATAATAATTGCAATCAGCATTATCAGGTGAAGGTAAAATCATGTTACAAGGAACACTCAAAGCAAGTCATGCTGAAAAGAATGAACACTAACAACAGCTGTTTATCTTTGCATACAAAGCATGATGAATACATGACTGTGAAGCCTAAGAATAAGAGACTTGGTGCAATTGATCATGATGTCAAACATGTGAGTGAAACATGACAGGGAAGTGTCCAGTGGGTGGTCTGAGGCGGAACTCGTCGTTTGACCGACATATACATCAGAAACGTGCGCCAATAACTGCAAGCCTGCACAAGACTAAATGTTGGTTTTTTACAAGCACATCAGAGCTTGCGGCTACTGTGAGGCCACAGTAACGTATGCCACATCTTTTTACAGTCTCCTGGTTAACCACAGGTTGCCAGCCCGGGTTGAATGCACTCAGTTACAAACCGTTTTGCCCAGGCCTTTCTGCAAACTATTTTAACGAGACATTGCTGCTCCTTGGAATGGGTTTCCATTTTTGTAAGTTCTGTGAAGGCACAGATCTCACAGCGACCACAGACAGTTAGATCTTATGTCATGACATTCAGCGTTGTCTTTTACGAGCTCCGTCGGAACTTGAGGCTACTGTGAGGCCACAGTAACCATGCCATTATACTGTCTCCTGAAGCCATTTTAAAGAGCTTCCATTTCTTTCTTCACCACAGGTTGCCAGCCCGGGTTGAATGCACTCTAGTTACAAACTGTTTTGTCCAGGCCTTATTGGACACAGTCCTGCCCGAGGGGACTGGGTGTCCATTTTTTGCGAGTCATATGAAGGCACAGATCTCGCACGACCACAGAGGGCTGGATCTTATGTCATGAGATTTAGCGTTGTCTTTTACAAGCTCCGTCGGAACTTGAGGCTACTGTGAGGCCACAGTAACCATGCCATTATACTGTCTCCTGAAGCCATTTTAAAGAGCTTCCATTTCTTTCTTCACCACAGGTTGCCAGCCCGGGTTGAATGCATTCTAGTTACAAACTGTTTTGTCCAGGCCTTATTGGACACAGTCCTGCCCCAGGGGACTGGGTGTCCATTTTTTGCGAGTCATATGAAGGCACAGATCTCGCACGACCACAGGGGGCTGGATCTTATGTCATGAGATTTAGCGTGGTCTTTTACAAGCTCCGTCGGAACTTGAGGCTACTGTGAGGCCACAGTAACCATGCCATTATACTGTCTCCTGAAGCCATTTTAAAGAGCTTCCATTTCTTTCTTCACCACAGGTTGCCAGCCCGGGTTGAATGCACTCTAGTTACAAACTGTTTTGTCCAGGCCTTATTGGACACAGTCCTGCCCCAGGGGACTGGGTCTCCATTTTTTGCGAGTCATATGAAGGCACAGATCTCGCACGACCACAGAGGGCTGGATCTTATGTCATGAGATTTAGCGTTGTCTTTTACAAGCTCCGTCGGAACTTGAGGCTACTGTGAGGCCACAGTAACCATGCCATATCTTTATACTGTCTCCTGAAGCCATTTTAAAGAGCTTGCATTTCTCTCTTCACCACAGGTTGCCAGCCCGGGTTGAATGCACTCTAGTTACAAAACTGTTTTGCCCAGGCCTTATTCGACACAGTCCTGCCCCAGGGGACTGGGTGTCCATTTTTTGGGAGTCCTATGAAGGCATAGATCTCACAGCGACCATACAAGGCTTTACGTAGGCTCAGGTAAACCCTGGGTCTTAATGCAGGTCATGAGATTCACCGTTGTCTTTTAAAAGCCCCATCAGGACTTGCAGCTTCAGTGAGGCCTCAGTAACCAGTGTCATTTCTTAATATTGTTTCCTGAAGACATATCAGAGTGACTGCACTCCACTCTTCAACACAGGTTGCCAGCAGGAGTTTTATGAAATTAATTAGGCTTGTCCAGGCCTGAGGGGAAACATTTGACCCAGGCCTTGTAAATAGGCAGACCTGACCCTGCAAACATGTATAGCATTCACAGTTTGAAGGCAAGATTTAATCAGGCCTGACCACTCCCAACATCATGTCTGATTCTATAACATTTAGTTCAGTGCAATGCTTGTAATGACAACGATCTGTGTATGTCCAGCCACAATGACCAGAGATGTGAACCAATGAACTCTTCACAGTACCTAATACAAGGCAATGGATGGGCCCAGTACAAAGTGGACCCTTCACAAGCCATAAGACTCACTGAGCACGATGAAAGTCATTGAAAAACCCTGGATAGAACATTAGTTCACTACTGCAATTACATGTATTCCAACCATGGCTGCAACTCATTTTTACAGCAGAGTTCGCTGGGGCAGTTTAGTTAAGTGCCTTGCCCAAGGACACAAGAACATGTGTGCAGCTCCAGGGGGTTCACCCCTTGACCCTCATCAGTGAGCCATACCATCCTTGATAGAGGACAGGGGGGACAAGCACAAATATGCGTTTTCCACAACATAAAAATTGAAATACCCTGGATAGAACATTAGTCCACTACTGCAATTACATGTATTCCAACCATGGCTGCAACTAATTTTTACAGCAGAGTTCGCTGGGGCAGTTTAGTTAAGTGCCTTGCCCGAGGACACAAGAACATGCGTGCAGCTCCAGGGGTTCACTCCTTGACCCTCACCAGTGAGCCATACCATCCCTGGTAAAACAGGGGACAAATATGCATTTTCCACAACATAAAAATTGAACGTCATTCGAATAACAAAAAGTTCATGAAGAGTAGTCTTGCTGCAGAAATGACTCGCGTCCTAGGAGTTTGAACTCGACACACGGGATCAAAATTTGCCGATGTAAGAATTCGAACTCAGAACTACGAGTCAAAACAATGCGGTGCGATACAAACAAAACGATAGTCCAGGTGAAAACTACGTAGAACAAAGATAAGCAATAATACAGAATATGTTTACATTTATCAGGGCTTGGAATGACCAATGACAAAAAACGCGGAAACGTTTAAGGCCCAAAACATGTGCGCTACCCGGACTTGAAATAGTCGATATGAACCTTTCGCCGTAGTATTTGTCACCGCGGTTTACAATCACACGGGACACCATTGAAAATCCCACCACGCTATCCCAGATGCCCCGGCAATATCGACAATTTACATTCCTCCGAAACATAAAGAGCAACTTCCGCTTTTCGAGGTGAACTTCGTCGGCAACGCCACGGTAAAAAAGAATTTGCCGCGGAAATTTTATATCAAATCCGATTTTTTTTACGCGGAATATAATAAAATGCGCAGACAGAACATTTGAAAAAAGCGGAAATCCGCGTTTCCGCGGAAAATTCCAAGCCCTGATTCATAACAACAGTTATGGCTAGTTCCGGTGAGTGCAAAACAATGCAACACGTTTGACTTGTGACAAGGTTCTTACAACTACAGACCTTAAAGCCTATCTTCAATGGTAACAACTGTAAATTTGGTTCCTGTCATACGTTAAGAGCATCGCTCTGATCCCTCTAGTGCTATAAACTGCCAGCTGTTATGCGTATTGCCTTGTTTTTGTCTACATCACCGTAAGAATCACCTTTTTATTCAAACAGCTGCGAATAGCACACACAGGCTATGGTGTTCTATTCAGACCCCTATGCAACACAGCCTTTTGTTACTGAGCTGGGATCTTGCAGTGATGCATGCAACAGGGTAGGAAAGGGCAGCTTCACCTTTCATCTGACAGGCTTACATTTGCATGATTGAACTTGGGTTTTCTTATTTAACTAAGGCTTTGCTAGGACTATCTGGTTAGCCCAATACACCTAAAATAATAAAATTCCATTGAAGTTAGGCTTTACCGTACGTAATACAACAGAAGTGTGACAAGTGTGATAAAACCCACATTCCCTCTCATACTGTAGTAAGTGTGATCACACTGGTTGTCATGGCAATACCTATCCCTTCTCTTACACTCTCACTCTCATTTTCAACATGGTTGACAAATAGATTATGTGATAATTATTACCCTTACAACTCTCCTCTCTCACACTAGATTGTAAAATATACTTCCCTTCCCCACCACCCTCTCCCAGAAAGTGATAGGTTTATTTCATGTCACAGGCCTCCGGCCCACATTACAAATGTATAATACATAGAGTACAAGATTTTTCAAATATAAATTAATTCATATCAAGGAACTCATTTCGGCGTTTCTCCGCATTAATTAAATATCTAGCAACTTTTCTCAAGTTAGTTAAAGCACGAGTCAATAAAATATCTCTTAACACTATCTCGTCCACCTTATCGTATCTTGGTAACAAAAGCACACATAGATCAGAATATAAATTACATTCGAGAAGAAAAAAGTGTAATTCTGTGCAAACTTTCCCACTATAGACATTGGACACTAATTTTACTAAGAGAACTTTTGCACATTTAATTATGATAAGAGAGTTACTCTGTTCAAAAATTCAAGCTAACGGCGTCAGTTTTGCCTTGGATTGGCTTCAAAATACTGATTTACAGAAGGCAAGTTACATACCATGAACACGGGCCAACTTCTGTTGTACAATCCACATAGCAGTGCTGAGTGACAATGTTGTCGTCAAGTACTTCCTGCAAAAGACAATTCATTGTACATGAGCACAAACAGGCAGACACAGTTGATGATAAGCCCCACCATTTTTTTACAGAATTTTACAATACAGCTGTAAAAGAGCAAACAGAATAACATGACTTAGACATTTCAGCAATCCCTGCAGATGATCTAGTGCTACTGGTTAAACACAATATTAAATCGTATGTACACAGCTTGCCAAACATCTCCAACTGGAAGAGGAATATAATTTTGGAAGCAATTTCAACATTGTTACTGGTAATAGATTTTGGCTGGATGTTTCCTTGACATGTAAAATATTTCCTTTCAGTTTGTATTACACTGAATGAGCCGTATGGTTCGCTATAAATATTTAACTAAATTTTATTCAACAGTGGTGTAAGAAAGATTTAAGAACGGCGAGATTTACTAAAATTGTGATGGAACAAAACTGAGTTTACAATCATTAAAAAAATTTGATATAAAGTGAACATTTTTGAATCATTAAAGGCTTGTGAAGTCAATCCTGCAAATATGGTTAGAGACCCTTTATCACTCTGAATATGCAAAACGAACATTCACAAACATTTCAACTCCACTGTTGCATATTGCCAATGCTCAAACTTGAGGAAGAGATGTCAGAAAATTGAAAGCCCAAACTAGGATGCCCACAGTGCCTTGCAAAAGTGGGTTAGAGACTTAACCGTTACTTCTGGTGATGATTTTGCTTGGTCCAAAATTTCCAGTATAATAACGTACATCCTATTACAACAAAGGTTTTTTCATGTTAATAAGAGAATGACTTGAGTACATTTTCCTCTGAACATGGAGATACTACATTGCATTTTATTTGTGGAATGCAGGTATATACGAGAGTTGTGGAGAAAAATTTGTGACGACTTCCTTACAACCGCTTAGTTAAAGATCAAGATCGGTTTGGAAATACCGAATGTAACAACATTATCAATCTTGAAGTTTTCATAGCAAAAATGTCATTTATCAATGTAGAATGGAGAACAAAACTTCATTAGCAGCTGACGTCAATGGATTTATGAAAAACTATAGAAATTTAGAATTTACTATTAGCAAAATCAATGGTACAAGAGAAAAACGATGAAAAACCGAACTTAGGAGAGTTATAACGCTGTCTCGTGATTTCAGGGTGGTGACAGATTCCCGGGCCTATTTTTCCGCAACACGTGGGTCAATTTTTACAAAATTTGGAAAATATGAAATCCTCTAGCACTGAAGTAAAATCGCGAGCCCGGGTTTTTTGATCCACATACCAGATTTTTAGTTATTAGACGGAAGGTGACTAAATGACAGAAAGTGGCGTGCTTGCCACAACTAACACGTAAAAAATGCCACAAAATCAAGATCATAATGATTTTGTACATATATTTGGTATGAATATGTAGAATATTGCGTAAGGAAACAAAAAAAAATCAAAGTAAAATTGGATTTTTTGAAAATTAAAAAATACGATATTTAAAAAAATGAAGTACAATAAAAACGTTTTCCTTCGAGTTTTGTCAGTTTCCGAGTCATTTCTAACTGTTAAAAGCCCCTTTCAAGCAAATTACAATAAAGGTCCATATTCGGTGGCCACTTTTGGTGAAAAATGAAGATTGTTGTATAACTGTAAAAGCTGGGTTATTTTATAGTACCCAGGGCTTGGAATGTCCAATGACGAAAAACGCGGAAATTTTTATGGCCCAAAACAGGCGCGCTAAAAAAAAGGTACCACCTCCAGGACCGTGCGTCTGCGTCTTTTTAGCTCGTTCGTCCACTCCCAAGCTCCCACCTCCACACATATTTGGCTGCAGAGTCATAGTATTTGTCACCGCGGTTTACAATCACACGAGACGCCATTGAAAAATCCACCACGCTATCCCAGATGCCCCGGCAATGTTGACAATTTACGTTCTTCCGAAACATAGAGAGCAACTTCCGCTTTTCAAATTGAAAGTCGTCGGCAACGCCGCGGTAACAAAGGTTTGTAATCTTAAATATTTTTGCACACGAACCACCGAATAAAATTTTATGGCCTAATGCATCACAGTTGTATAAAAGGGTACCTACACTACAACTTGTAGTCACAGCCCATTTCTACCATGCAAAATTCATAAGGTAGCTGTTAATTTAATAAGTTCTTGATCAAATTGAAGAAGTATCACATACTAAAGTAAGAAAAGTAATTACCGTGCTGATCAAGTTGTTCTAGACGACACACTGCTTATCTTAACACAGTATAACGAGAACTTCTTCTCTTGCAATATGATTGTTACAAAAAAAATGACATGTAACTACTTTTTTCAAAAACTATATTTGTGCTATTTGCTTAGTTTTCAATATATTCACCAGTTGGTCAAAATAGTTAAAGCAATGCTAGGACCAGTGTTCCACTTGTAAACAGTAAAAATAGTACTGGTTGGGGTGGGGTACGTACACTACGCAGTCAATCAACGTCAAATTTTGTGCTGCCTCTACTAGTTGGTTTGTTGCGAGTTGTCTTGAGAGATAGAGAACCTGCCTCTGCAACATCAGTTGTCACATGACGTGTCTTCTAGGATGTTAAGTACCAGCCAAGTCCTGTGTGGCATTTTTTTGCCCACAAATTTGATAATGTCCATTGGTTTTTTTTTTGTCAGACTGGATTCATTTTGAAATATCAGTATTATTATTGCTTTTATTGCTTAGACAATAAAATAATTAATACACAATGTTCTTCAATTCATTCTAAGAATTCAAGTAAGTATTTACCGCATTACCAAGACAATATGTTAGATAACAACAAGCAGGTAACAACCAAGTCAACAGGCAGAAAGATGAACACAATGTACAAGCCCAAAAACATAGGATAATTTGGCTTGCAATAACAGTTAAGACCAAAAACATACTCAGCAAAATGTTAAACAACAGTCACAGGTTACCATTAAACCATTACCTGAAGGTAATGAGCCACAACAAACAAGTAGGTATAGGTAAGTACAGGTAAGTCATATTCCGAATTCACATTTCGAATTGTATGTAATGCATGAAATAAACTTTTACTGTCTTAGAAAATGTTACTTTTATTATTGGCAACTACTTCATACCCATCATGATTCCAATAAAGAAAAAAAAATTTATTTCATCAGGACATGTTGGCTGCCATTTTGTTTCCAGTGATGTTGCAAAATTCTGCTGACCAAAAAGATTCGTTCCCTGACACACCATTTCAAAAATTCTATCTGGCAAAGCAGTTTGAAACAGTGAACAGGTTTGGCTGAAGGTTCCAAGTCATGATTAACACCAGGTATTTCAGTAAAACCCATTAAATTATTATTGCACAAGTCCCGAGACCAATCGGCACCAAGTGTTGCTAATGCCGGATCGGCAACTTCGGCGATTTTATCATCGCTCTTATCCCCAGTCGACGAAACATCATATTACCTTCACATTTATTATTGACAACAAGTCCTTCACAAATTTGATGAAATTCGGCTACTTGTGCATTCGTAAAACCGCCGAAACTAGCGTCACTGTCACTGCTATAGGCGTTGTTTTCACCGGAAGCCACGAGACATTTAAATTTTCAGAAACAAGTTCAAAAATTACCAGAAAATTACCTCAAAAAACTTCAGAATCAATTGTCAGACATCGTGAAATGTGGTAGGACGAACAGACAGATGTTTACAACAGAAATAACATTCAGACTCGAGAATATGCGTAAATGGACTGGAACTGTATTTATGAAGGTAAGGTCGACCGGTTTGAGCCGGGTTGGTTGCTTTACGGCAACGGCCGGGTTTGGCCGGGTTCGTTTCGAAAGCGTTAACTGATTTTTGTAACTGGAACATTTTTACCGACACTCCAAAGCAAGCCATGTAAATTGATAACATAGACATTTCAAAATTTTGCGGAAAAAAATGAAGTGCCAAGTACCAAAAATTTTATGCTTCTGTTCTTGCACTGCAAACTGTAAATGACTAGAAATGACCTGAAAGGGTTGAAAATTATAAAATAACATGTTTGCAAAATTCTTGAGCAACTATAATTTCGAAGTTCTTGTCCTATCATGATGAGGAAAAGTTCGCGACCTAGTTTGATTTTTTTTACCACCAGTTTCAAAATATTATTGTCGATCTTTGTGGAGATGTTGTTTCTCAAAAACAAATTATTTGCTTAATTCAATAAAATAATGTATAAAAATTGTGTAGCTACCCTTGATGTTAAGCGTTATGACACATTATTCACACGAGTTGTATCAGACTCCTACAACTAAATAATGTTTATCCATTTTTGTCATTTTCTGATTTTCACCACTCAGAAGTCCTAACATTATTTTTCTTTTAGACAGTGGGTTATTGGCAAACTAGTGTTTGGTCTGGGGCAGAGCAAAGGAATTTTCTGACTTCTTATTTCTGTAAAATGTTGTAAGTAGCCTGCTGTTTTCATCAAATTTATGTTCAAGAATAAAAAAGTTTTCAAAAAGAAATAGAAATCGTGTGTTCCAGAACAGTTGTTTGATGTTATAAGGAGTTGAATTTTTCATTGGATGAAATTTCAGAAAATACTCACTACTTGCACACTTTGGTGGAACTGCAAAAATAATTGTTGTACATTGTTGTTTAGTACACAATGCCTTGTTTTACCATCAATTTTACAATTCAAATGTGAAAGCATGCCTGTTCCAAACAAGCACAGCCATTGTAGTTTGAATACAATACTTGTTTTCAGGCAGTTTGTAAGTAAGGAATACTATTACTTCTGACAAAGGCTAGTTAACATACTAACTCGGAATCATGACTAGATCCAAAGGTTTGCGGCTTTTATTTATTTATATGCAAATAGCCTTAGGCTGGGTAAATATAAACAGTTTACTTTTTTAATTGCTGGATCTGAAAATAGTTGGGAGGTTTTATCAATCGGTTAGAAATATATATGCCATAACCCAATTCTCGACAGAATTGAAACGGACAAATTTAGGAATTCCCACTGGTGTTTCAGCTCTATTTCATGCAGATGATATAGTAGTACTTGTCAAGAGCAAGAAAATCTACGGGTATTACTGAATATAGTTGACGAATGATGCTCTAAATAGAGGCTAACTATTAACCAAGAGAAAACTAATATTGTTCACTTCACATCCAAACATGTCTCTCATAGTTGACATCCATTTCGGCTGGGTCAACTAGACCTAGACTAGTATGTACTCAAATGTAAATATTTAGGAGTAATTTTAAATGAACATGTTATATGAAACTGCTATTCGAAATTCTGGAAGATCATTAGGGCTTTATTTAATAAATTCAAGTGAAGTACAGAACATTCACCACAATATTCAATGTTTAATTTATTTAATGTTGTACCTGTTAGCAATTATTGTGTAGGTGTCTGGGGTGGCTCTAGTTTACAAGATTATGACGTCATTCAGAATAGAGCCACAATCTTTCTTGGGGGTTCACAAATTCGCTTCTAATTTTGCTCACGGTGAGAAACAATGTGATGCTGTTACGGGTAACGTGGGGTAGGAATTTCCCAGTGTTAGGCGGAAAATTGAGATTTTGAGAATGTGGAATCATATCATCAATTTCGAAGAGGATAAACTAACTTATCGAATATTTTGGTGGGACTACACAACCACCTGTACCAATGATTTGTCTTCTGAAGTTTTGAACGCTTTTAAAAATTTAGGCATAATGAATTGCTTTCATAATTTATGTTCATTTAATCTCTCTCACTGTAACAATAATTAATCTCTCTCACAGATTGAGGGAATATGTCGTCTATGATTCCACTCTTAAAATTACTTCCCTGAGAAGTCTCAGAGTGCAGAAAATGTCTCTTGGCCACCATCTTTAGCATAGCGAGATAATGGACCTGGCCATCATTCAACTTCTACATAGTTACACTGAATGGTCAGGGAGGATGTTTAAGTCTACTTCCAGAGGAGGCCAAATGTGGAAAGTAGCCTTTCAATACATGTGCACAATTAGAGAAGGTTTCGAGTCAAAATCACAAGATTTGGCATCGAAATCTCTCATTTTGCCTGATTCCTACATCAGATATCTGTAATCTGTAGTCACTTAAAAAGGTGCTGGGATAGAAATTCCCTTTTTGAAATAGACGGAGTTACTACATTTTTCCTAAATTATTTCCAATTGAGCCACATTGATGCCTTGTCTGTATTTTGTCCCCAGACACAAGCCTTCAACACTATAGTTTCACTCTTGACCTAAATGTCACTGCATATTTATATACAACTACATACAACCACTTCACATCGCATGGCTAGCTGGATACTCAAGATGATTTCACAGCAAGCAGAGGAATGCATTGCTACCCTGGTTAGACGTTGCTTAGCACACATTAATAGAGGCTGGTAAGAAGAAAAAAAGGTTGCCCAATTCACATCAAAATTTTAATGCATTTTCTCGTCCAAGGTCATGCAGGCCTTGGAAAACGTTCCATCGTGTGAACGCATCAACACAAAACTCTCAAATATAATTATGCTCGACGCAGTTCTCTATGAAAAGTTCTTATGAATTGTTTCTAAAACGTTCCACTTAATTATTTTGTTTTGTAACTTGTGCATAACTTGGAGTTGTTTGAAGGCTAATCCTGAAAAAAAATTAAAGTAGGAGTACACTCAATAGCATAAATTTGCCATAATCGTAACTTACCGTTATTAAATGCCTTTCACCTCTAATTTCACAGAGCAATTGCCAACTGTCAACTACTCTCCTCCACACTATGCAGTGGTCTTGTTTTATCACCTGCAAGTGAAACCAATCTGTTATTTTCTGCAGATGATAAATGATCACCTCCAGTAACCACACATATAAACCAGGGCCCGGTCTCTAATCTTTGTACTCGAAACGAACTCGAACTATTTTTGGCAATTTCTCTGCTCCCTTTGTGCGAACTTAAGATAATTGGTTATCAGACTGTGCTCGAATACATTATAGTTTATGCATAGGAGTTTCTAGTTCAAGTTTGCCCTTGAAGACCCTTATATTCGTGCTACAAACGCTAGTTCAAACTCGAACTTATTGCTTTAATATTGGGTTTACAAACTGTGAACTAAGGGCAATAAATTATCTACGCAAGTTATTGTGTACTCGAGCATAGAATAATAGACACTTATCTTGAGTTCGCCCAAAAGTAGAGTAGAAAATGCCAAATCTAATTTCGAGTTCCATTTCGAGTAAAAAAATTGGAGACCGGGCCCAGGCCTGCTTACTGTTGACACAAAAAGCTCCCAAAAATGCGAAAACACAAAGTTTTTTGCAAAATAAGAAAACGAAGTTCATGATCACAACACCATCTCCTACAATAGACTTACATCTACATAACACGGCCCAGAGCAAGTGTGATTCACTGATAGCAGAAAAATTAAATCTCGATTCCTACATCAGATATCTAATCTGTAGTCAATTAAAAGGTGCTACAGGGCTCAACACTAACGGTTGCCCGATTGCCCGTGTACATGTAGATTTTGCGTCGGGCAAGTGGAATTTGAAAAGTACTTGCCCGATGGGGAAGTTAAAAAGCTAGCTGCATAGGCACGGAGATCCTAAGATTGTCTGCTCGACATTTGCTACAAAGTAACGAACCCCGACACAAGCCTAAAAACCATCGAAAAAGCCTGTGTGGCCGTCAAAGAAACTCTCGTCTTCGAATGAGCGCTGAAAGGAAAATAGAACGAGTGTGATGCAGCGTGCACAGATGACACCCGCGGTCAAATCCTTTAGATTCTCTGAACGTGCCCTGCAGTTTCTGAATAAGTTGTCACGTGATACTACTGATCGTCTGCACTCTGGCAAAACGTCCAAACAAGGAAGCCGTCCAGATGCTAAAAAACGAGTTCCGGAAGAATCAAAGCAACAATATGAAACAAAAAGAGTGCGGGGATGGTTTCCGTCATGGGAAGTTAGGTTTCCTGTCCTGCGAGACAGTGAACTAGGGATGACGTGTGATTTTTGCCGGCGTTTACCCATGTACCGAGCTGGAAGCACCGCGTTCGTCGGCGGACGTGTAAGTCATACAGATAAGCACAAAACCTAAAGAGTGAATGATTGACCACATATTTTCTACACTACACAGCAGTTTTAAAGGCCTGGTATTTATTCAGGGGGAATTCTAAAGGAAATTCTTATGAATTCCCGGCTCCCGCTGGTGACTCCCGAAAGAAGAGGAATACGGTCTTCAGGATTGTCGCTCTGAACTTCTGAAGCGTGACTTTTTCGCGGTCTATCTATTTTTCAAAAATGTAATTATTTATCGAAAATAAAAGTATACGTGGCATTATTGTATGTTAAAATTTGATTTTAACTCATAGCATGCACGACACAAGAGGAGGCTCAGAGCAGGCAGCCCTACGGTAACACATTACCTAGGTGTGCACATGCACTGTGCTATTTGGGATTGTACTTGGGGCAAGTGAATTTGTTGTTCGGGCAAGTAAAAATTTCAACTACTTGCCCTTCGGGCTTAAAAAGTTAATGTTGAACCCTGTGCTGGGATAGAAATTTTCTTTTTGAAATAGAGTTCCTACATTTTTTCCTAAATTATTTCCAATTGAGCCACATTGATGCCTTGTCCGTATTTTGTCCTCAGACACAAGCCTTCAACACTATAGTTTCACTCTTGACCTAACTGTGGCTGTATATTTATATACAACTACATACAACCACTTCACATCGCATGGCTAGCTGGATACTCAGAAGATTTCACAGCAAGCAGAGGAATGCATTGCTTTCCTGCTAAGACGTTGCTTAGCACACAATAATAGAGGCTGGTTAGAAGAAAACAAGGTTGCCCAATTAACATAAAAATTTGAATGCATTTTCTTGTCCAAGGTCATGCAGGCCCTGGAAAACGTCCCATCGTGTGAACGCAGTAACACAAAACTCTCAAATATAATTATGCTCGACGCAGTTCTCTATGAAAAGTTCTTATGAATTGTTTCTAAAACGTTCCACTTAATTATTTTGTTTTGTAACTTGTGCATAACTTGGAGTTGTTTGAAGGATAATCCTGAAAAAGAATCAATGTAGGAGTACACTCAATAGCATAAATTTGCCATAATCATAACTTACCGTTATTAAATACCTTTCACCTCCAATTTCACAGAGGAATTCCCAACTGTCACCTGCTCTCCTCCACACCAGTGGTCTTGTTTTATCACCTGCAAGTGAAATTAATCTGTTATTTCCTGCAGATGATAAATGATCACCTAATGTAACCACACATATAAACCAGGGCCCGGTCTCTAATCTTTGTACTCGAAACGAACTCGAAACGAACTCGAAACTATTTTTGGCAATTTCTCTGCTCCTTTTGTGCGAACTTAAGAAAATTGGTTATCAGACTGTGCTCGAATACTAGTTTATGCATAGGAGTTTCTAGTTCAAGGTTGCCCTTGAAGACCCTTATATTCGTGCTACTAACTAGAGTTCAAACTCGAACTTATTGCTTTAATATTGGGTTTACAAACTGTGAACTAAGGGCAATAAATTATCTACGTAAGTTATTGTGTACTCGAGCATAGAATAATAGACACTTATCTTGAGTTCGCCCAAAAGTAGAGTAGAAAATGCCAAATCTAATTTCGAGTTCCATTTCGAGTAAGATTGGAGACCGGGCCCAGGCCTGCTTACTGTTGACACAAAAAACTCCCAAAAATGCTAAAACACAAAGATTTTTTGCAAAATAAGAAAACGAAGTTCATGATCACACCACCATCTCCCACTTACATCTACATAACACGGCATAGAGCAAGTGTGATTCATTGATAGCAGAATGTTGACAATACAACAAAAACTCAAGGATCTCTTTGACCAAAAATTCAATCATGGTGTAAACTGCACATCATTTATTTAAGCCCAAACCTTCCTATTCTCTTGATGAACAAAAACAACTTGCGCATTATTGTTCATTTGCTAAGCATGTCACAATCATTTTCACCATAAAATATTGAGATAAGTACCGATACTACGCAACACTATTTCAATAATTGGCTTTAGAAAGTAGACAAATTGAAATATTTATAGTTAACAAACCACAACACAGCCTATAGATGTACAGCAAGTGAGTGCTTCAGTACATGTGGTTCTCATGCCATTATCCATGTGATGTCATCCAACTAATGGTCCACTTCTTCAGTTGCAGCTTCTGGTCAGTCATGCTGTCACCTACAGTCATTGAAACGAGATGAATCATACATATGGGAAATGAGGAAGTTACTCCATTTTCTGTAAAAAAGCACGGGCATGTATTCGCAGAATTAAAATTATCAATCGTTTCAGTAACACCAAATTAACGCCTGCGTGTTTCTTCCCAAAGGAGAGCACGTAGAACGGAAAGTCGGCCTCCACTGACTTTTAACATAAAACTGTGCTTTTTTAATTTTACGTTAATAAATACATAGGTCGCGAACACTTTGTCCATGTTTATAAATGATAAATGTTCCATAAAATTAATTTGTGCCTGATACTTGGTCCAATGAATGGGTTTTTAAGAATTTTTCCAAATGAAAGCCTCACTATATAGACACTTGACACCAGATGTTATAAAACTAATTAATTATTCAGGTTACTTTTCCGACAGGGCTTATCTACGGAAAATCCTGGTAGTTTACATGACCAAACAACTATATTCACCCAGCGACTCAATGACGTTCGGTCTTAGGCCCTACCGAGACAATTCTCGCACGTTTTAATAGTTGATGTGACCATTAAGTGCTAAATAAATGAGTTCTCATGATGCTGCTTGTTATTTCTTTAATTACAATATACGCCTACATCGTTAAATTGCGTTTACTCTGGCAAACGAACGCTGATGACACACACGTGCGCTCGCTCACTCACACACCTAGACGATCTTCAAAACAAAGGTCACTTGACTGTGACGTGTGTTCGTCCGGAGATTTTTGTCATGTTGCTGGGTATGATCTTGCGCGGATTTGAACCTATGTTGTTCTTAACACCAGCTCCACAGGAACTTAAAACCTTAGGGACGCTATTTGGAAAACTTAAGTGAGGATTTCAGGTAATTTGTAGAGTCGATAATATATTTTTATTCGAGCTGCCCTGTCGACGATCGCGACGCAGCGGTGAGTATTCACCCTGGGATTTCATCACAATTTTCTGTAAAATCGTAATTTAACAATGAAGTTGGGTAGCAGCGCCCCAGTTTTGTATAAAGTCTGTCACAGGCTACAGATACATCACATAGCGCAAATTTGATTAATCCTAGCTTCCGATTTCACCTGTTCGGAGAACGGGTTTCAACTGCCTTGGGTTACAATAAGCGTCTCGCCCCTAAAACGAAATTTTACTAAGCGCCCCGGGCACCTTATTACAGCAAATACTGTACTGTTTAACTGCCTCTCAGTAAAGTGAACTGTTTACTGTTGGTAAAATCAGGCTCAGATTTGATGCTGATGGCTGAAGTACCAAGCCAGCAAAGGTTTTAAACCAATTTTTGAACTTGACGCACTAGTTACCGCGTAGAGTCAAAACAGGTCATGGAGAACACTGAATTTTTGAAACAGAGCTGCGAAAATGTTAATTTTTACACAAAATTACTCTCTAAATGTTTAACATTTTTTGTCCAAGCCCATTCTCTACATGAGTAGGTCACCAAATTTTTGGGCGACACCCCTCATCCAAAAATATTCAAGTATCAACAGCCGTGTCATATACCACTTGTCATTTACTTTCATAAAATGTAACAATGATACATTTCTCGCATGGCAATGGAAGTAAAATTTCAAATTACAGAAAATGCAACTTGAAAGGCTTACCACTGTAAAATGTAACATTAAAACATTTCACATAGTTATTTAACTTCACAGTGCATCAGTGCTTTAACAATTTTTGCCTCCTAACCTACCCACCTTGAGGAGTGAGGGTAGGGGGGTAAGGACAAACGAGAAGTGGTAGCGGGAGCATTTGTCGCCTTCAGCAGTGAGCACATATGAAAGGCGCTTAAGTTACAAGTGAATAGATGGAAGAATTGTTCAGGAAAAATTGGCCAAGGTCTGACAGTGTATGATGGACGTACTCTTTGGCCTGAACATTGGAAGCTGATGCTCCTGAGGCATTTATATTCCAGAGAAACATGACAGTAAATGTCTTGCACAGATACATAGTATTTGATTACGTATTTTGGTACAGCATTTTATGTCTTGCCGATCCAATATCACAAATGCGAGGAAAATGTTAGAGGGCAATTCCATTTGTGACAAATGTACAATCAGAGAACGGCTTGATCGATTGTGAAAAAGTGTTCATGCTAGGAAAACAATTAATACATCAATTGATAGGTCTCATTGATAGCTTTCAAAGCATGTTTAACTTTCCCCGTATCTTTTTATATGACTGAGAAAATTGCCTTTAAAGGGGCGTGACGGATGTATACAGAGAATTTTTGTAAAAATTTTTTAACGTTAACTTTCTGCGAGTTGTATTAAGTAACAATTTTTTGTTTTATAGGAGGATTTAGTGGAATGATTGCAAAGTACAACACACGCTATTTTTTTTAATTCACAACATAGCTGTTGAGTGGTGAGCACACACAATGTATACTGAAAAGACACGCAGTTTCACTAGGAGCAGAGGGAGAAGAAAAAGCCAATTTAAAAAAGGACACAGTCCCTCCAACATGGACTGCTGCAGCTCCAGCATACCAAGGCAGCCTGAGGCAGCAATAGACGGTTGCAGGGCTGTGCGTCTCACACATTTCAAACTGAGGATGTCACCTACCTAACTGACAGTGATGCTGCTGTGACAGCTTACAGGTTTAGGCCAAGTACTGAAAAAGAAAGAAAAATTTGTGACAGCAAGGGACTGGATGAGAATATCATCATTAACGTGCGTCGCTTAACAGGCCTGGTAGGACATGTGCATCAGGTTGCATGCAAATATGGAAAACTAGAACTAATTGTTGAAAAAGGACTATGCATCATTGCACTGCAGTTTGCAAATATAATTGCCCACTGTGCCACTGTGAACAGCCAGGCTGTATTGCCTGTGCTAAAGTCAAAAGTGGGAATTGAGGATGTAATCAACATTCTGACATGCTTGAATATTGTGCCACCATCCAACCGCAGCCTGCAGAATAAAATGACTGTCATGAGCCAAACAGTAACTGAAGTGAACGAAGAACAAATGATTGAGAACCAGCGCTACGTTAAAAAAGTCACCACTCTGGCTGGCGGTGAAGGTGTTGCAGACGTTCAGTTTGACGTTTCCTACTCCAGTAGGCCACAGGGTGGCTGCGAGACAGCTAAACAGAGCTTCGGTGGACTTGTTGAGCACACAACGACCCGAAAACTTCCACTGGCCCTGCAGAATTCTCGGGTGCAATTATGAACACTACAGCAAAAACTACCCAGCTGAGAAATCAATTGCATCAAGTGAATGCACACTGTTACAAGCAATAGAAAACAGTGGTGTGGACCTGAATATCAGAATTACGACTGATGACAGCAGCCAAATAGCAAAGGCCATCCGTGATTTCTACAGTGTGAAAAGAAAAAACCTTAACACTACAAATGCTTCATCCACAGACTGAGGCGAATGGGAAAAAGCGTTAACAAAGCGGACTTGAAGAGTTTGCCCAGGTCACATAACAAGACTTATTACAAGAGGAAACTTTCATCTGCTGCACAAGCCAGAGTGCGAAAAGAGCTCATTAACCTAAAGAACAGAAAAATCGTGAGACGAATTTTTGAAAGTTGGAGCTCCTGCGATGAACAATGTTACTCACTGCTTTTTGGGACAGCACCAGCAATGTCGCGAGCTGTCGTTTGTGTGCATTGCACACCAGTGCAAACATACAACAAGCCATCTATCTGCCTTATGACCGGCATCTAGAACCGAGTGAAAAGGAATTGAAAACGATTCAAACAAAAATCAACTCCTACTTCAACCAGGAACAGCTAAGAGATATGCAATATCTGTTCAACACAAACATCAGTGAAAGTTTGAATGCAGTAGTTTATGCATCAGGGCTTGGAATGACCCAAGACAAAAAAGAAAATTTTTACCGCCCCAAATACACATTGCAATCTAAACAACCATACCACAACAGATCGAAAGTAAACATTATCATCACAAGATGCCATGTAACTGTGTCGTGTTGGCAAAACTCACTCATTTTAAGCAGTACCTGACATCTATTTCACCAACAATAATGAAAACAATTAGATGCAACAAAAAACATTTTTTAAAAATTAAAATAATAGTGAGTGGCAGAAGGTTATTCTATAAAATTATTTTAAGTTCTTATATTACATACAAAATTATTAAAAAATTTGAAAATCAACCCAGATCATCTGGAAAGCTTGAAATACATACACACTTAATTCCAACAAAAAAGTTTTTATTCCAACGCAATGGAAAAAGTCAAGACGAAAACCTGTGGATCATACCCCATTACCATGGAAAAAAATGAAAGTTAAAAATAACACATTTTAGCTATAGAACATATCAACCACAATCCTAAGTTGGCCAAACTTTTCAGTTTAAAACAACTTACTTACAGGAGATTATTGTTCATAAGCCACGCTGGTGTAGAACAAACTATGTGACATAGGAAATAACTACAAGGACCAAAATAGGCAAGCAGAATTTGTAAACCAATCAGATCATTCAGAACCTGCCATGTGACCACTTCACTCTGAACAGCATAACTAGAGTTGGTCAAAACAAGACTTTAACAAAAATAAAACATGAGAAATGTTAAAATAAATTAGAATACATCAACGGCAACTTAAAACACAATCACAGTAACGAAAATATCACTTTCCTCCCATTTCGGTGGTACGTGGAAAATCGACGGACTCAGGTCTAGCAGCCTAGCAATTGCCGGCACAGGCTTGCACGGGGGATGAAACAAAAGAATTTCATATATCACTCACATCCCACGATTCCAATCCAACGAATTACAGGTTACGGTGGAACTTTCTTTCAGAAAGCGTTTTTCTCATCGTTTTCAGGTAGTTCTTCGCGATTAGGCCACGCATGCCGTAATTGTCCCTCTGTCAACGTTTACTGAGCACAAACCCAGACCTTTGTTGTTTGCGAACACACTGACCGTTTCTTTCATCCACTTTTTCCACAAAATATTCTGTCTACTCCAAGCTCCACGCATTTTTGACCCAGAATCACACTATTTGTCACCGTGATTTACTCTACATACAGGCGCCATTGATGAACCACGAAATCCCAGGTGCCCTGGCAATTACGATTTTTGTTCCCCCAAAACATGAAGAGCAGTTCCCACTTTTCTAGTCATCGGCAACTCTGCAGTTAGAAACCAATTTACGGCGAACATTTTATGGCAAATCCGATAATTTTCCGTGGAAATATAAAAAAATGCGAATAAGAGAAAAAAGCGGAAATCCACGTTTCCCAGAAAATTCCAAGCCTTGATGCATACGCGCCAAAAACATCAATATACACACGAAACTTCACGGGGCTGTGTCATTCAGCCATTCACTCCACAACAAGGGAAATCAACAGTGAAACTGGCCAAGGCATCAGGACTAACCGTGCCTGAAAACAGTGCCGTGAAAAAAATGTTGAGAAACGTGGACTCCAGAAAGTGTTACCATACTAAGAGAAAGTTGAGCCAAGAGTACAAAAAGGCCAGGTACTACCTAAGGGAGAGGATGGCCAACACGAAACTGTTTGACAAATCTGTTTATAGTGCGGAAAACATAGCATCTACTTGTGCTACTTACCACAGCTATGAACTTAGTTACTAACTGTTTTTAGTCAAAGCAATAACAAAACGACAACTGGAACAAGAGCAAAGCAGAGCGTTGAAATGCGCCCAAAAATGCACCGTTTACGGTATCCTTCTAGGGTTGTTTATTGGTACCATAAAGTGGTCAGTAGAGGGCATATATGTAGTATGTTGTACTTTGCATTGTCTCCTCAATAGGTTAGGGGCAAAATGTGAGTGATCTTCATAATACAAGCACATCCTATACATCAGTTGCTTAAAGCACCACAGAAACATAGAATTAAAAACAAATATACCAACATACCTGATTACCACAGCATTAGAATGCCAGAAACAAATTTCTACTTGGAACTTTTCCTTCAGTCACAAAGTAACACAAAGTATACACCTGAAGACCTATGAAAATACAGAGGTTAATGTAAAATATTAAAATTGCCACTAGAGGCATACGGGTAGTCAGAACCATCCTAAATTCGTCATCGTCCGTTGTCAACATCACATAAATACACTTGCTAAATTTAGTAAAGATCCTACGAACGGTTTGGGAGATACAGCCATGGGCGCAAAAAAAGTGCCACTAGGATGCGCCACAGTAATCAAAGTCATGGGAAATTCAGCGTCAACCGTCCTCTTCATAGTAAGAACATACATGTGAATTTTCACAATCATACGTATAGCGGTTTGGTTGATAGAGGGGTGGACGCCAAAAAACAGACTTAAAAACAGTAAAAATGGCCACTAGGTGTCGCAAACTGGGTCAAATCCAACCGAAAACGAGAGGATAGCGTCATCGCACTAATAGGTGCCTACATACCAAATTTCATGAAAATCCATTACGGACTTGTGAAGACACAGAGGTAAACTAGGGGGCACACTGGTAAGCGGATCCGTCCAAAAGTCGTCATCGTTTGCTAACATCATATAAATACACTTATTAAATTTCGTAAAGATCCTGCAAACGGTTTAGGAGATACAGCCATAGGCGCAAAAAAAA
>NMRA01000977.1:3287-38571 GCA_002633005.1 Phoronis australis | reverse complement strand
ATAGTAAGCACATACATGCCAATTTTCACAATCATCCTTTGAGCGGTTTGGTTGATAGAGGGGTGGACACACAAAAAACAGACTCGAAAACACTAAAAATGGCCACTAGATGGCGCAAACTATGTCGAATCCATCTGAAACGAGAGGATAGCGTCATCTCACTAATAGGTGCCTACATACCGAATTTCATGAAAATCCGTTCAGGACTTTTGAAGATACAAAGGTAAGCGTAAAAAACTAAAATTGCCACTAGGGGGCACACCGGTAGTCGGATCCGTCCGAAAGTTCGCACATGCCGTCCCATTCATGAATGGAACATGTGTACCAAATTTCATGAACGTATGTCAAAGGGTTTTGGAGATAGAGCAGCGGACGCCGGACAGACGCGGGACGGACAGACGGACGAAGATGACGGCATAATGCGTCCACATATAAATATGTGGGCGCATAAAAACGGAACTTAAAAGCTCTTGATAGGATTACCATATTCAGCTGGCATGACTTGTATCCCCAATGACCAGTGCATTCTCCATTATTTTTGCAAATTTGCCTGGAGTTGTTAATTTTGGGGGGTTCATAAGAAAGGTGAGAGAATTTTATACAGGAAGGGTTATGACAAAGGTGGGAAACGTGGTGGGACTGGGACAGCCGCTGGGGCGTGCCATGCAAGTAATAAGACAAGCGATGAGCCTGTACTCTGATATATTTCCCTCGAAATTTAACACAGTGAACACCATATCCCTTCTTATTTACAGGACCTGTCCACAGCTGACACTGTCCCACAGGGTGAGATTTTAAAGAGAGGGTTTGTTTTAGACTATGGGATTTTTGGTTATTTAAGGGTGCTTGGAAGAATGCACTGGCCATGGCAGAGAGAGAGAGAGAGAGAGTTGTTGTACCTGTAAAAGCATATTTTTCAGTCGTTTTTAATTGCACTGTAGCACACTGTTGCTGATGAATATTAAATTGTCATTTGAAATGCATGAGTGTCTGAAGTTAATCACAAGCACCACATCCACACCCAGCTGCCCAGCTCCTGTGCCACCAGCTGGTCCAAGTACACAGTCACGCACAATTCTTTCTTCAATTTTTACAAAAAAAGTGAAATAATATTCAACAAAAACTATTATTTTGACTTCGATTTGTGGCAGAGAGAAGAATTAGTGCCAAAACTTCGAAATATTTCAAACTTGAAATTTCGCCATTTCTTTTAAGGAGGCACAGAACAGTTCTCACTGGGTTTGCCTAGCAAACCCCGCATCACTTGATTTGTCACATTTTCTTCACTCTGTCAAAAACAGGATGCAAAGAATGACATGTTTTCACTTATTTCACATAAAAAAACCCTGCAGATGAGCACAGAAACTTTATTCTCTCTTGTATTTTTGACCCTTTCAATACCACTGAAAACCAAGCTAGACTACCACTTCCCTGCCGACGCACGACGAAAACAAACAATAGATTTGGAAAGCAAATTTCCTAGATTCCAAAAATGTGGTCCAAAAGTACTGTCGACCAACTTTTTTTTGGCAATTCTGGCTTGTTTGAGGGCTACCTAAAATCCCAGCCAATTTCTCAGTCGCTACACAGCAATGCACAATATTGCAACCGGGGGGGCCGCCATCTTGAAGAAGAGTGCAGCTACAGCCGAGAAAGTGGCCTTTTTTATTCTCAGCATGTTCACAAATACAAACAAACCACATTCACTGAGCCTACATGCAATGCCCACCAACAAAATGCCCCCAAACTTGGCCTACCCCAAAATTTAAATATTTTGGGAGTGCAAATTGGCCGCGACTGCAGCCTAACTATTCAGTGCCACCGAATGGCTTGCCCACCCGAGATACCCAGTAAAGTTTTCCTGACATAATATGGAGGAACAAGTAGCAGCATTTCAACTTTTCTAATGTTTTTATAATTGTGACCATTCGACCATTTTTCCATGAAATTGTTTGAAGTGATACCCTTTTCACCAATTTGGACTTCAAAAACAACCTCCGCTTTTTTGCGGATTCTTGCCAGCAGCTAGATGTGTACCAGGGTCACCATAGGATCAAATTCAAGCCCTTGGGAACGTAACTCGCGCACGGGATAGACGGGTCTTGGTCAATTTGACCTTATGAAAAGCAATGATCTGCATAAGTCGGTAGATAAGTTCAGTTTTTGACCGCTAGGTGGCTCCTTCCATTCAACATGGTAGTATTACTACCGCATACCAGGAAATAGAGTGCGCAGAAATTTCACAATAAAATACTAAGGGAACGGGATAGGAAAAATTTCTGTATTTAGGAAAGATAATATTGCAAGGAATTGAACAATACCAAAATCAAGTCAGTGTCGTCATATTGTAAACAATTACCAAATTTACCACAGTCAAGGTGCTGGTCACTAACAACCAATAAGCGCAAAATGTACGTCAATGACAACACATTTCCTGAACACTGAGACTGAATGACGGGTTTGAAAACAGACATTACAACATGAACGTAGAAGTGAAAGTCCAAACCACAGGTGAAAAGTGACATCACTACATATTAAATAAAACAAAACATTTTTTTACATTATGAACCAAAATGAATTAGCTTAAGCCTTACCTGTAATTCAGACTTCAGCGTTTTCCTCCAGTTTCTGCAAAGAGTGTGTAAGGATTGAAATAGTAGGAATATTCAGTACAGTGAAAATGAATTACAAATGTCTACTCTCAAGTTCAGTTCCAACTTAACTGCAACACTACAAAGCCAGAAGATCAAGCTAAGACAAATTCGTGTAGCCAATCACACACAGAGCTGACATATCCAACATGAAAGGAGCTGTCAATCACACACTTCAGTAGGAAAGACAGCCAATAGGAAAGAAGTAGTATAAGAATGCAAATTAGGGAAATAGTTGAGGCAACACCTACCTAAAAATAAACCACAGGCTTGAAAAGAGATTATGTGTAGCACAAGACTCTAGTAAACAAGAGACAAAACAACAGAAGTGAACTGTTGAATTAATTTAAATAGGACACACAGATAGAAATTTATTCCAACAGCATTAGAGCGCAACTTATTTGCAACTACAAACCACTTCCCAATCCCTGTCCAATACTTGAAAGTGAAAAAGTTGAGTTATACTTTGCAAAGGCACAAGTCAATGTACCTCCTTTCAATCAAGTTTGTGCGTTACAACAAACAGCCAAATGTCTGTCACAAGATACGAGCTGACCGAAATCTCACTTTGAATACTCCAATTTTTAATTTGCATTTTATTTTCAAGTTACTTATCGACTGTTAACATTAGAACTTGCCAAAGAAATTTGATTTTGTGAAATATCTCGGGGAAATTTCCTTTTCTTTAGATTTGGTTTGTAAGGAGGAGCTACTACAAAAAAATATTTATCAAAAAATTGAGCATTTACAACTATTTTCGGAAACTATCACAATTTTAACCATGCTTCGCATAACCCTGGCCTGAATTATTGATAATTTTGAATTAGAAAGTACAAATAGAATTTAAAACAGTAAAAAATAAACATTTCAAACCTGTCCAAATTTTTAGAAATAGGCAATCTTTGCCGTCTGATGAGATACACAGCAAAATCGACGGTGTCCCAGGCACTGACGACGTTTTGATTTGCAGTTTTAGACAGTTTGAACATCCGCGCATATTTGTGATCGTTATTGCTGATAAGAAATACACACGATGTCCACAATAACGTTAACAGCGATATTACCGACTCAGAACACTGATATTTAATGTGTAACACGCCTTGACTGATTATTCGCAATATCTAATGCTGCTCAAACATACTCAACGTTAATCTTTTGGCAAACCAGACACAGACTGCATTACATGTAACCCTGTTTTAGTTACTTGGGCAGCACGTGCGACATACTTATGAGTCACCTGTCACTCAAACAGACCTTGCCAAACACAAGATACATGTAAATAAGGTCTCTGCAGTCTAATGGTTCAATTATGTATCAAATATGTATCCCTGCGTTTGACACTGTTGCTTTATGTGACTGGGTTATATTCAATCAATAAAAGTTTGAAATACTTATTCTGAGACATAGCAGTAGACCAGATCTCAATTCAACAGGTATGCCCTGCATAGTCTTAACAGTAAAACACCATGCACAAGTGATTGTTCAAGTACCCCACAACAAGCTTAATTAAACGCTGTTCGTCCGATAATCTCGGACCTTGCATTCCTGGTACTGCTGTTCCTTGTAATAAAGTTTAGGCTATCTGTCCTACCTTCACCCAGGCCCAATAGGGTAGCAGTGCCGTTCACTCAAAAATTCAATTTATTTCTTATACGCATATGCGAATTTAAATCTCCACTATGAGCCCAGGTTTCAGTTTGCAAATCACACGCCATAGGTCAAATGATCTGGCACAGCTAAAACCAAAGTTATTTAAAAATTGAACGCGCCAAATGACCTACGGGACATTTCACAGACTACGTCATTTGAAATTTGAATGTGCTTTTGGTGCGTGTCTCGCTCCACAGATGAACCCTGAAACACGATAAAAACCCCCGATATGCCATGTCAATACGGCAACATAAAGATGTAGCCACATCATAAACATGTTTAACATATACTGCATGACAAACTTGGCCACAATTTTTTGCTTTTCACCAAGTCTGAACGAAATTGTTTTGCCGGTTTTCGAGTGCAGTTTATGAGCATGGCATAGCGAAGGTCAGGGCGCCCGGAGGAAGGTAAGTGAAGCGCAGGTAAACATAAAAAAATTGAGATCATGAACCTGGGATATGATCTGGCAACAACAGTCTCATCACCGGTGCTTATCAATTACCTCTATACATAGCATGACACTGTGGTGATTAAGTGAAAGTCGGAGAACATACATATTTGCATCGTGAAACCGCGGTCAATATTTCGAGTTCGCAAATCGATAACTATAAACTGCGACATCAGTCAATACATTACATTGGCGGTAGTTTTAAACGATCAAATGTGTAGCGATGAACTTCCAGATTTACATTCCGCCAATCAAGCGAAAAAGCCCACTGTCCATAATGTGACAGTTGCAGCCAAATGACACTAAAACTGATGTGTTCGAATTTTGAAAAATATGGTAAATGTCAAATTCGACTGTGTCCCAAACTTCAGAATCAACTTGGAATTCAGGAGTCTGAAATTCGGTAGACTGTCCTAAATTCGGGAATTTTTACCCTATTCGGAATTGGTGTTAGTAAAACACTAGAGTCTTGGAAATGCACTAACCTGTTGAAAGTAGTAGTTTGTAACACTTGAACACTTACCATTATGAGTGCCCCAACAAAGCCATCTGCATAAACCACGTTTTGTGACAAACAAGGCACTTACTGAAATCAAGCACTGAACTAACCTCAGCAAGACCACCCAAGGCAACACTATGCTCAGAGGCTAGATTGGACTGGTCCACAAGAATGAACTCATCCAAAATCAGATCAAAGGCAGGAGTTGTCACTTTCATGACTAGGAACAGAGGATTACAAGCACCAATGGAAGAAATTCTAATTATATGCAAATGATATCTGCCAGCAAGTGCAAGTGCTTACATTAACAAGGGTTTGATGGACCATTGAGCTAGCCAGTTCAGTTGGGGTTATGGATTATAGACCTATGGTGGCACACAACTGCCAAGCTAAAATTAAGAAAACAATATATTTTTTAAAGAAAGTTATTTTGAAAGTAAAACATGTTCAAAAGAAAATCTGATTGAAAACAAACATGAAGTATTTTGTTTTTAAAAAGGAAAAGATGATTTGAAAGTAAAATCTGTTTAAAAAGCAAATCTGGTAAAACACAATTTTAAAAANCAAACAATCCATCTAAAAAATAACGCAAACATGTTTTATAGTATTAGAAATTGTCGGAAATTAGGGCCAATATTCATTTCTTGCCGATGCTATGCTACCCGTTTCATGAATGGATAGTTCCCGACTAATGTCTTTGATGACAGCTAGGTTCATGTATGTAGCGCGCGCTTTCTGGCCACGTGCGTTCAACACCGAGTTATTTTTATTCATGAGACAGTCGATGTGTACTGTGAGGTCAGACTATAGTGGGACACGGTCGTCGCGAAAGTCAGCAACGCTGTTGCGTTCTTTTTGAAGCGCTGTGTTACTTTGAAGTGTATTGTCACGGCTAAATACAAACGTAGCAGTGCCGCTGGTGGTCTAGAAGACCCGTGCAAAACTTTTTTGATAAATTGAAGACGTTACTGTAGCCAAGTTTTAGAACTGAAGGTACGTCATTGTTCGCATGTACACGTTCATGGACTGGGCGCTTATTCCAGCAAAGTCTGAAAACGCGTGGGGGGGCGCTTATAGGGGCATGGGCGGTTATTACGGCGAATACGGTATATGCAAATGATATCTGCCAGCAAGTGCAAGTGCTTACATTAACAAGGGTTTGATGGACCATTGAGCTAGCCAGTTCAGTTAGGGTTATGGATTATAGACCTATGGTGGCACACAACTGCCAAGCTAAAATTAAGAAAACAATATATTTTTAAAGAAAGTTATTTTGAAAGTAAAACATGTTCAAAAGAAAATCTGATTGAAAACAAACATGAAGTATTTTGTTTTTAAAAAGGAAAAGATGATTTGAAAGTAAAATCTGTTTAAAAAGCAAATCTGGTAAAACACAATTTTAAAAATATTTTGAAAGTAGTAAAACTGATTACAAAATATAAAATGGTTTAACTTTAAAACCAAAATAAAATCGTTCTTTCCGACTTAGTCCATGCCTTTCACTCCATGGAAAGAAATGTCTCAAACAATATTTGACACAAACTATGCGCTGAAAATTGGTAAATTAGTTATGAATAAGGAGATTCACGTGAAAGTGATTTTACACCTGGAGTTCAAATTGTATGTTTGAGACACCTCAACTCAGTCCAATTTTATCCCCTGGGTAATTGATGCAGTAAGACCAGCTCACATGTGTAACACGTTATGGAGAGACATGGTCACACTTGTCACCAAAATAATCTTCTAGACAATGTCACTTGCAGACAACAAGTTAACTGGCACTGCTAACTTCGATCAGGACCCAAAGTTAACCAATCACAGTGAGTGTAACTTCCCAAAACATCGACGGAAGCATGAAAGAGCTTATTGCTCATTGGCTGTCACGTGACTTACTCATTCAGCAACAATTCAAAATAGGTCAGCACAGTTCATCTCTAGCTATCAATGTTACATTGTTAAGGATACTACCTAAAATATTGTGTTCTCGAAATTTAAGTAACAAGCAACTGCCAAACCATGAAAGAACATAATTTCTGAAACTAGTGGTCGGGGCAAATCTATTCTTGTCATTCACAACACTGTGCCATTCTCGTGCCTACGTGTTCATTGATAGGGTGAAAATACTGTTACAAGCCACCTAACTTGAAAGCGTTTTCTGGAGTCGATTGCGTCGATGTCCAAGTTGAAAATATACTGCACACATAATGTGGCAGTAGCGCGTAGTATTTGACACTCAGCTCAACAAAATTATTTATAATGCACTACGTAACATCACAAATACATCCATAATTCCGACCCTTTGAGGATTGACGAAGGTCACAATACAGAACATTACTTGTTACAAATATCTCCAACTCTTCTGATGCTACTTAAGGTACATTAATAAGCTAAATAAATGGTTAACAGTTCGTGAATTCTCATGATCTCAAATTTCCCAGAGGGACTGTTGACAGATAATTAAATAACATTGACAGTATTGTGGCTAAGAGAGGCACCAGGTACCCCAATCATCCAAAACCTTCACCACAACCAGATGGCGCTGGATGCAATGACGCTTTACTAACAGGTAGCGCTGCTCGCAGTCATGAGACATACTTGTACGAAATCTGACAGTCTTATTTGAGACAAGGCGTGTTGCAATGTCGTGCGTTATTCATCCATTGTAACCCAGCAGTCCTTTTCAGGACTACCAATGTTTCTAAGTATTTTTAGTGTGATTTAAATTCTAGTAGTAATATAAAAGTATTTGATTGTAAATTAAACATTTATTGTATATCATTACTGATAACATGTACCTAACCCTGCTAATCAAATTTATTTCCATGTAACTAACTGTCTTAACTTTCAACGCAAGTTTGCAGCTTTGCTTTAAACCAACCATGCATGTAAGTAAACAATTGACTATTTTCAGAATTTATCTTTGGCATTTGCACATGATAGACAGATAGATAAATAGATAGATGCCCACTATGATGGATATGTACTTCAACCAGTGATTGTTAAAACCATTGCATTTCAAGAATATGTCAGTGGTGATACATGTAACAGTTCTGTCATTGCGTTGCATTGCAGTCACTACTAGAGTTTCTAATTTCTGTTCCTTACCAATTGTTTCAACAAAACCACAATTTTTTGATTTTAGATTCTAGCCATCACACTGACAGCAACTGTTCGCCATGGCACGAGTAATTAATTACAATACAAAGAGCTGTAAATGAATGAAAAGTATGTCTGGGATGATCATCGAATCTTAGTTTTACTGAACATGACTTGAAAAAAGTTTGCCTTCGCCTTTAAGCATTGAGCCAAATACTGCAAATCAATGTGTGGGCCAGGGAGAGTCATCATCTAACAGCTAGGGTTATGCAAGTTTCTCCTCAATTGATTGCCTCTGGCCATACCAACTAAATTGCATCAGAACTTGGACAGGATAAACAACTGTCACTTTTAAGAGATCAGAATCATTTCATTGTTTGTGAACCATGTGGCTTTCAACAGTGTGATGGAGGACTGGTGTAAAGAGAGCACAAGTTATAAGATTACTATTTCTGCGTCAATTTTGATATATCAGTTAAAACAAATTCTGGATATTTGTTAACAACTTGACAACTTCACCCCATGGTGACACAAAATAGGTAAAAAACAATATTTCAGTGATGCTAGGCATTATTGACTTATAACACAAGCCACAACCAAGCTTCAGTAAAATACTAAATCCCAACTTTCACAACACAAAAACGATTTGGTTTTCAACTTGGCTATATGGTTAGCATGAAAGTGGATGACAATAAACAATTAGAAGCAGAGAGTCTTTGACCAAGCAGGGATCTTGCTGAGGTTTAATAGACTGGTTACATAACTTGAAAGATTGATCCCATGCATGATGTGCCAACTCAATAAGTGAATAAATAGGACCTCACTGGAAAGAGGGGCAAAACCCGCCATATTGCTCTTGTTTTGCCCCAAGTCTTTGCTACACACGCTAAATCTTACTGGAGTTCTTATGGTGAATTTTACGCTTAAAACGTTAACACAACTTAAAAGATGGTAGATGGATTGTGGAATAACTGTGAATGGATGAAGAAAATGTGAACTTGTTATGATGTTCGAAGGTGTGAACGGACTGAAATTGGAACTCAACCCGGTCTAGGCCTTGCCGCAGGCATACAGGGGCGATAGTGTATCCCCATAAAAAGTTACTCACTTCAAAATACAGCAAATAAAATCAAATGAAACATGCATATGTGCACATGGAGTTATAATTAACACATACTCTGGATACAATTTAGTCAACAAATAACTTGAACATATCCATGAAAACCTCACGGTTCGCTCGAGTTTTTCTCACGGGGCCCCATTTTGAGGAAGTTACGTGAAATCACGCCTGTTGACGAAAAAAGTCCAAGGGAGACAAATCTTACAAATTTCACTTGATATTTTCTCATGCTATTTTGCAAGTGTCACGCCCCAGGTCTCGCGCTTCGCTCAGTCTCGCGCTAGCCTTTGCCTCATACTCCCCTGACTCAGTTGAAATACTTTGTGTTTATCGCGCGCGCGGTCAAAGTTAACAGTAGGCTACCCACAAAGTGGAGTTGGAATTCTTCCCAAAGTCACCTGAATTCCCGTAGCTATGCTTCATTGAAGATATGTTTAGAAGCAGAAAGGATCACTGAAGGAAGTAAGCACAGTTTTAGGTGATAATTTTAGGTGTAAAATGTATTTTTGACGAGGTGAAAACTTATCAGAGAGCGGATTTCACTTACCTCCCGTTTAAAATACACGGGACGAAATTAGCACAGAACGCGATAGAACGTATTGTAGTTCGAATCTGAATTTCATTAGCCATAACAGCAATGCTTGTTTGGCATTTTTCGAACTAAACGGCTAAAAACTCGAAGACAATAACAGAATACACTCTGCTAACGTATTGGACAAATGGCCAAACGACAAGCTTTTGCCCCACTTCCCGTGACGTCACAGTTAAGTCTCACATAATCTCGTGTTATTGTTATAAACTTGCAAAAGGATTCTCAATTGATAAACAAAGCTCTTATTGTTGAGTTGAGCTTTCATAACTTTAACTCATTCTAATTTTAGATTTTAAGTGGACAGAACCATCTAAATGAAATAAAATTAAAATAATGGGGAAACAAAATAAAAATTGCACATTTATTCTGTAGCAATTAAGAAATATTAAATTAAAAAGCACTACTTTCATGCTACATTAAACTTGTCATGAAATCAGAGGTATACTTAAAGGCCTAAAATGGTGCCAAAATGACTATTTTTATATCTAAAATTCATATTTTGATGAAAAACATCAACATAAGGTGTCATAGCGTACCCCAGTCATTAATTAAGTAGGCTTTTTACAATACAGTAGACCCATCACAAACCCCGTTTAGCGTATTGGAATCAGCGATGACTGGCTGTTTAATTTAATGCAAAATACTTGGAAAATCAAGGAAACACATCAATTGTTCATTTCATATCAATTAATATTAAACATGTTCGAAATAATAACCTTCAGAATTTTTTATTCAATTATTTAGCACATATTCTAATACAGACCTGTATATGAATCCCAGGAGCCGGCATGACTGGGGTCGCCAAAACAGTCGGAGAAAAAGCTACGTCTGAATTGTTATCAGGCAATTTTCACAATGTTTATTATAAAGTGTTGTTTGCTTGATACAAAAAAAAAATTGATGTCAGGAACTTTGCATTCATGTATGTCTTCTTGAAGCTGGAGGTGTGAAAGGTGTACAATTTCAATCCGGGCCGCTGTTGAGTGTGTGTCCATACTGGAATCGGCGACAATCTAGGCAGTTTAATTTGGTGCAAAATACTTGGAAATGTTACAACTCATATCAGCTTGATCTTTTCGTACAAAGCAATTATAATCAAATTCATTGAAAATTTTATATTAGAAACTAATTTTCAAAATAATCCTGCAACCCGTAGTTGCCGCCATTTTGACTTGGTCAACCTCAAAATATTAAAAATTTAATAGCAACACAGCGTTGTGAGTATCTGTAATAAATTAAAACTATGAAATAAAGTCTGGATTGCACGAAAACATACCGAATAATAAGAATTTGTACTCAATTGAATGTTTTCAATTCAATCAAAAACTATATTCCGATATGGGCCGTCAGTATCAGAATTCCATTAGTCGAAGTGCGCACTGCAGATCTTAACTGTAGCCAGCCAGCTAGGAAGTATCTCAAACACTGACCCAAACCAAAATCTGAGACATCTGAGGGCTGGACTCATGTCTAACAACGAAGACATCATAAGCGGCACCGACCACACACCAACCACACCTACCTAATACAATGGAAAACACCTTCTGCCAGACAGCCATTTCATTGGGGTAAATAAATTGGTAATGAATTGTGAAAGGAATTAAGTTTATTGCACTTGAAAGCCATGCCTAGAATGCCAGCTCTGTATAGAGTGCTCAAGTATTACTAATTATCTTCAAATGAATATTATTAAGGTTAGGAATGACTTCTAACCAACTTAGTCTTTTTATTTCAAGAGCGAATCAAAGGTTGAGAAGCCCAAAGAGAGCAATATGGTCCAACATCAGCGCAACACGGTCTAACAACAACATGGTCCAACATTAGCCAACAACAACCACGCACCCTCCTACTCCTCCAGTACCTTGCTGAGTGACTTGAGGGCCTCAAGTTGTTAGCCAGCCACTGCCTGCAGAGTGCACAATAATACAATCGTGGATAAGCTGATAGCCCACTTAAAGGAGCATGCCACCCAAAAAACAACCTATTTGGTATCAATTTGGATCGAGTAGTTCTACTCGATAACAGCACGTTCGGTTGCGTTACCTGAAACCTGAAGGCAGACGGAGGTGTTGAAATTATCCAATGACTTCATTGGTTTCACACGCAATCTGTTCAGCAGTTCACAACACGGGTTACTGGTGTCACCTTATCATTGAATTCATCATTAACACCAATAAATCATCGATGTAAAACCCTTAAAAATACACCGAATTCTTATAAAAACATGTTGTTTTATTTCGCTGTTACGGATTTATTGGTATTTGGACACACCGTAGCCTACAAAGTTCGGCCTAGGCCAATTTACCACGGTCTGCAGCAGGAGTTTGGGGTCTGTTCGGAGATAAATTCAAAGTATTCTTCCGTGAAATACAGACAGGAGAACATAGATCTGTGCTGTTTAGAATTGTGATTTTTTTTGAGTTCTAAACACACAGAACGCTTGTTATCCCGGCCAGTTGTTCGGAACCCGATCAGTCCCGTCGCAGCCGGAGTGAAGACATCATGAACGTTAACCTGCCAAGAAAATACTATACTAGTGAGCCAAAGAAGTAATGTGCACGTCATTATGTTGGTGAATTAGCCACGAAACTGCAAATCTACTTTACTTACTCGTAGGAGGCCGTGAATTCAAGTTCCCCTTTGGCCACAGAACCGTCAGGGCAGAAGTTGTACATTGACAATCATTATTTGAATAATGTATATGTAAATCAAGATTCCCCTAACACCTGGCTGTGGGATAGAAAATCGAGTTATTGTTTCACAACAGTTTCTGTCAACAAACACTGAATTATCATGCGCTCACACAGCCTGGTGTCCGGTCAATTAGTTTTATTGCACCTTAAGCAGATAACGCAGTGATTTATTCATTGCTGGCTTCTCAAATCATTGTACTCACAAACACTCCAAAGGCATTACAAATAATATCTATGAGATAGACTTTGTTTCAGTTTTATTTAAGTATTGGTTAGGGTGAGAATAATTCATTTTGAAACAGAAGGCTCAGTAATAATAAACATCAACATGGCAACTCACAATCCCGACTCATCCGACGAAGACTTTGCAGGTGGATCGTGAACGGTTTCACAGGTTATCAGTTTGAACCGTAATACAGTGATGAAGAAATACTGGAGTGCTTGTAGACCTCAGTGTATTAATTATTAATTATAGTTCCCTTGATGAATTTTTCGTTTTTCTGTACCTTCATATAAGGATTTCTGGAGCTGAACGTATCAGTTGCTCAGCAGCAACAGAAAGTGAAAATACTGACCTGGGCAAATCTACAGCCAAACTCACTGGTGAATGATGACAAACTCAGAATGTTCTTCACAGCCTGTTAAGCTTCGCGTGGCTCAATGACACTTGTATGGTCACTATAGACAGGCTCAATATCAGATGTGGCTACACTAAACTGACTTACTAGAACAATGGCAGCGTGATGGCTGATAAAATATTTTTAATTAATAAGATACTCAGTGATAAGGGTTCAAAACTGAAAATCACTCCATTTCAGAGGAAACAAGAAAAAGGTAACAAATAGCCAGTTTGAGAATACATGATAATAGTCATTAGGCATATCAAGGACAATTAATCACTTGTGCATACACTTCAATTTCCTTGAACAATACTGGCTCAGTAAATCAATTGTGGACAGTTGCATGTTTTAAGCAAACTTGGGAGGCCCTATTGTGAATGAATGATACCATACTTGTGGTTTTGCAACAAGACTTATCCAGAGTAATATTACTCTGTCAATTATTTTTATCACCCTGATTAGAATGTACCTTTGGCTCATAACAGTGATTACACCTCATGATGGCCATGTTAGATTTCAACTAAAATAACTTTGGTCAGGGCCAGTGACAACATCACTATCAAATATGTCCAAGTCTGTTTCCAGGGTAATCAAGCAAGAGATAGAAACTGAAGAATAAATGACCCACCTTGTGCTTCAGGTGTTAAATAATATTATTATCTTAGTTTACAGTATTTAAACTATCCAGACATGAAGAACAACAAGAGACCACTGTGGATTGGTTGAAAACACGAGTAATTAAGTGAAACGTCATGTTCAATCCATGTCCCAAACAATATTGAATCAATGACTGACGAAATAATGTAATGAATTTACAAATAAAACTGACACCACTAAATGTTTTTACCATAATTAAGCCAGTGGTCTTACCACTCATTGTTATCTTTGAGTTCTTCTTGGGAAACAAAAATCCAATGAAATAGACTATGTAGTGTTACTATGCCTGACCAGCTGACAGCTACAACTGAAGAATGATTATGCAGCCAGTAAAAGTGTCCACTTCTTAATGAAGTTGTGTAACTTTCACTGGAGTACTTGTGCCCTTTGGACAGGTAATTCTTGCCAGATGACTATGAAAACTTTTTAGAATAAGATTCCACAAAGCTAAATGTAACATGTATGTTTGGAACTAGTGTAAGGTCACTATCAGCCAGCACAGAGGAGGCTGCATGATGTAGTTTATCAGTATAAGCCTCGTGTGATCGCAGATATCAGGTGCGGTGCAGTATGAACGCTTAACTTCGCTCCAATCGAAGTTATCGCCAGGAGCCACTGTTATCGTCAACAGGTACAAGGTAGTGCCGTCGTTAAAAATACCATATTCGCCGTAATAACCGCCCATTCCCCTATAAGCGCTCCCCCACACGTTTTCAGACTTTGCTGAAATAAGCGCCCTGTCCATGAACGTGTACATGCGAACAATGACGTACCTACAGTCCTAAAACTCGGCTACAGTAACGGTCTTCAATTTATCAAAAAAATTTTGCAAGGGTCTACTAGACCACCAGCGGCACTGCTATGTTTGTATTTAGCCATGACTTTACACTCCAAAGTAACGCCACGCTTCAAAAAGAACTATGGTCTGACCTTTCAGTAGACACATCGACTGTCTCATGAATAAAAATAACTCTGTGTTAAACGCACATGGCCAAGAAGCGCGCTACATACATGAACCTGTCATCAAAGACATTAGTCGGGAACTATCCATTCATGAAACGGGTAGCATAGCTTCGGCAAGAAATGAATATTGGCACTAATTTCCGACAATTTCTAATACTATAAAACACGTTTGCGTTATTTTTGAGATGGATTGTTTGATTAACCATAATTGGTGTTTTTAAGCCGAATATCCGATAAAATGACAACTGACAGTGAATGCTTACACACCCTTACACCGAAAAATAACTGTCAGATATTTACGTAGGCATCCAGCTACACGACGACTAATATGGGCCTTACTGAGACAAATGTCGAAAGTTTTCAGCACGAAACCGGCAAGTACTGAATGAAACACGCTCTGGTATAGGCCTACTGCTTGTGCAAATTTCTTTAGACACAACTAGCTAGTTAGATTGCGTGGCTCTGGCCAAAAGACGGTCTCTTCTTTGGCAAATGAACTCTGGTGACACGCACGCGCTCGCTTACTCGCAGACGAACTTCAAAACAAACGTCACATGACAACAACATGTGTGTTCGTTCAGACATTTTTCTCGCCGTGTTGCCGATGTTGCACAGATTTGTACTTAAACCTGCCGTTAACCCAGACTCCACGGGAACTTAAAAAAAAGTCTTAGGGACGCTACTTAAAAAACTTATTGAGGATTTCAGGTAATTTGCTTGAGTCGAAACTGTTTTTATTCAAGCATTGAAGTCGCCATATCAAAGACGGCGATTTTGAGGCAGTCAGTCGGCGAGTTTTCGCCCTGGGATTTCAGCATAATTTTCTGTAAAATGATCGTAATTTAGGAGCAAAGTTTGATAGCAATGCACCACAGTTTTGTTGAAAGTCTTTCATAGATTACATATACGTCACAGAGCGTAAATTTGATGAATCTTAGCTTCCGATTTCACCCGTTTAGGAGACCGGGTTTCAACCGCCTTGGGTTATAATAAGCGCACCCCCCACCCCTGAACCTTACTTTTCTAAGTGCCCTTGGCGGTTATTACGGCGAATACGGTAAGTTTAATGCCATTTAGCACATGTAAATGTTTCCAAACTTAACAATGAAAAATCTTAGCGTGCAGCGCTACCTTGTAATAACTTCGATGACGACAGCGGCACCAACCGCTTACTTCGAAGTTCATTAACTACCAAAGCCAGTATGAACGTCCAGTTAACTGCGCCGTTTACGTCGACGCACCGTTCAGACCGCAGTTAAGTCAATATGAAAGGGCCTTAAAATGCATTCGAATACCTCGCTTTGGATTTCCTAATATTCATGAGACAATATTAATTAAGAAAGGTCTGTAATTGACAACTTGTTTTTAAAGCCAAAACTCCAACTAAACAAACCAGGCAAAGGGACAAAAATCACCGAGGGCACTGGTAGATGTAATAACGTACATGTCAATAAAAACAGCACAGACACGGATATTTCATCCAGTAATACACCTCAACATCAAACTCTCACTTGGAAGAAAGCATGTTCAACAACAATGTCAAAGTTGCAAGTTGAGAAAAGGGGAAATAACCATTGACAAGAACATTAATAGTTCTAATAGTGTGCAACTTAACACAAACATTGTGGATACTAATGCTACCCCAAAGTCAACCCTGCAAGTCAGATTTAGAGAGGAGATGCACACAAGAAATGGTCAGCCCAAGTACGAAGTTTAATAACAGCACAGCTAACACAGAATAAAGCACCATCATATTAAATCACCACTTAAAACTACAGCAAGCAACCATTCAGTTAACCTTGACTTTACCAATATGTCCTCACTGGTAGCCAGCAAACCTTAGTGTATGCAGATGGCACATACCAAAGGTTACAGTGTTTTCTGCCCAATGGAATCACGGTGTCCAAAAAAATTTCACTGTTCTCCACACCACAGTGTTCTCCACGACCTTTTTTGACTCGACGCGGTAACAAGTTTGGATTTTGCCGCGTCGAGTTTGGGGAAAGAACGTCAAGTTTAAAAATTGCCGAGTCAGGTTTAAAACCTTGGCTGACTTCGTACTTTAGCAGTCAGCATCTAATCAGAGCCTGATTTTATCAACAGTAAATATAGTTCACTTTACTAGGAGGCAGTTAACCAGGGCTCGACATAACGAGCTGCAGGTCGCATTTGCGACCTGAAATTTGGAAATGCGAGCTGAGATTTTCGTCAGCTCGTATCAAGTCGCAAAATGCGACCTGGAATTTCCAACCAATGCGAGCTGAGTTTTTACACTTCTCAACATATACCTGGCTAATACAAAGCAGCTCTTGTTAATCCAACCGTTAATTATTTGGTTGTTGCCAAATCCAAGATCAAAAGAACACTAACCGACAACAGCCCTCCCGATGATTTGTAAGCAAGTCGCGTGAACATGGGATATGCAGAATCGATCTTTGACGCGTTTCATTGGCTAACACTTTCGGCCATTTTTGTAAATTCCCGGATTCGCCGAAGAAAGTTTCGGGCCACTGCTTAACACGTGAAAACTTCACAAAACAATGGTGTTTCTACTAATTCTTAAGCGATCAACTTACCAAACTTTGTGGTGGACAAAAATTGTTTATTTTTCCCATAAGATGTCCTTATTACATGTACCAAATATCCACGACAATATCCCTGATATCGCACTGCGGCACCGTTAGCGCGCAAGCGGTCCCGGCAAACANCTGCCGCCATGAAGAGTCATTTTGAGCACACGATCGAAAACCTTTAAGTTATGCTGGATGAACAACAAGCCTATGACCGTCGAAACAGTCTCATAGTAAGTGGTTATGAAGAGATAAGAGGTGAGAACATGGATGACATTATACTTTCTCTTGCTAAGCATATGAGCGCCGAGATTAATATCAGAGGCATTAGTCTCAGCCATCGTCTTGGCGCACCCCCCCCTCCGAGTCTTCTGCCTCAAGTAAAGCAAGACCTATCATTGTGAACTTTGTCTCGTTCAATGCAAGAACCAAGTTCATTGTGAATCGAAAAGCATTATACAAATCAGACAAGCCTTTGTTTGTGAACGAGAACTTAACCCCAAAAAGAGCGCAGGTTTTCAGGAAATGCCGCGACTTAGTCAAGCGACAGTCTGTTCTGAGCTGCTGGACATTTGTGGGTAAAGTTATTATTACACGTCTTGACACCACGGTAACCTGTGTCAAGGATCTGTCAGAATTGAGTGAACTATAGTTTCTACTCTGGGATAGTTTGAATCATTCTACTGGGAGGACTAGTGGTCTCACATTTACAATACTCTGCCATGGGTGTTGATTTCTAGTGTTTCCTAGTCTTGTCATGAGTTGCAGGGTTTCATGAACTTGCACCAGTTATTGCTATATTGTTTCCTACTTAACATATTCTGCTTATAGAGCTGTCAATCACTGTGGCATTTCTCTTGTATTTGTTATGAAATGAGTGATCTCCTGCTGGGTAAGCTCAGTCCATGTGCACAGTTGGTTCCACCATAGACTATAGACAGATTCCATTAGGAAATTGCCCAATGCCTGGGCAGCGCCATATTGAGGTCACGCCATTAATGCCATGTCAGATAAACACTGGAGTCAGTAAAGTCTGTCTGTAAAGCAAACCATCCCAGCTGCTGTGTTTGCTTATGTTGTTTATTTGGAAGCAGATCAGCAGATTTGAAATCATTGATATTCCTGGTAAGTGTTGATTTTTTCATGCAATACATTTGACAGAAGAAATATTTGTAAATTACTAGATGTATACAATTACATAAATGTCAATAATAAAAGTTAAAATTGTTGGACTGACATATAGAAAAATAAATACATTACCGTCTAACTGATAATTTTAATATACCATATTTCAAGGGGGTTTGAAATTCTTGTTTGCATCTTTTCAGGAGTGTTTTACAAGTATACAAATAGAGCTGTTCAACTTTCATCTCCACTAAAAATTGTTTAAAATGCCCAGTGGTAATAACTGTGCTGTAACAAGCTGTCTGACAACAACTGGGTGAAATTGAAACGTTGGGAGACAGAAATTTGTGATGAACACCATGGTCAAATGCACAAAGACAGTCCATGTTTAAAACCCTACAAGTTACACAGAATGCCATCAGGTAAACAAAACAGTGAATTGAGACTACTGTGGCAGAAGTCCATTAACAGAGACAGATTACCAAAAAATGTCTTTGTTTGTTCCACTCATTTTGTGGATGGTGAGCCAACAGAAAGAAATCCTGTGCCTCAGCTAAACATGGGATATGCCAGAAAGGTAAAACCTGGTCGCAGGAAAGTTTTGAAGCTCACAAAATCAGCTACTACTGGTGAAGATGATGATGCACACGTATCTAAAAACACCCACGTGGTCGAACATGTTGCATCTGAGACCAGTGAGACACTGCCTGATACTGCGGACAATTCGGAAACCATGGATTCAGAATGTTCCATTTCAAGCTTGGACCACAGTTACAGCAAAGAATGGACACAGTGTCAAGAGAAATATGCTCAAACACCAATATTGTACACCAGCGAAATAGCAACACAGTGTGACATCGACAATTTGGATGATGGTGTTGTTACTACTAAACATATGATACGCAGAGACACTGACTCCTTGTTATATACAGGCATCGTTTTTTACTCTGTGTGCCTCTTTACATGACAGTAACAACTTTGGTTTCAAACTTGATATAGAAGACCAGGTTCTTTTAGTTTTGATGCGACTCAAACTTAATTTATTATATGATGACCTTTGCCGGAGATTTGGGATTTTGAAAACTATGACGTGCAGAATTTTCAATTCTTGGTTACCTACTTTAGCAGATAAATTAAAAGACTTGGTGTGTTGGCTTCCACGAGACACCATACAGTCGACTATGCCACAATCCTTTAAAGAAAATTATCCTAACACAACATGCATAATTGACTGCGCAGAAACATTCCTACAACGACCATCCAATCTCAGATGTAGGGGTGAAACATATAGCCAGTACAAATCACACAATACTGCAAAGTATATGGTGGCAATTGCACCAAATGGGTACATCATGTACATATCTAAAGCATTTGGGGGTAGGTGTAGTGACAAATACATTGTAGAAAAATGTGGATTTCTGGAATACCTTTTACCCAATGAAGAAGTTATGGCAGATAGAGGTTTTACTATTGATGACTTACTGTTTCCAAGACGAGTTAAGTTAAACATACCAGCTTTCACCAAAGGTAAGTCACAGTTTAGTCAAAAAGATCTGAAAAAAAACACGGCACATTGCCACAGTAAGAATCCATATGGAGCGAGCAATACGAAGACTCAAAGTTTTCAAAATTTTGAGTACAATCATTCCAGTGTCAAGCACAAAATCAGTGGATAACTACTTGATTGTCTGTGCTGGGCTTGTGAACCTACATGCTGATCTGATCTGGAAAAACATTCAAAATACTTCAAGTTATGAAATCAGTGAATGCTCTGCAAAAGTCAATTCTCTTAGCCTAAACTTCGTCCACCAGTGGTTCAAGAAATTTCTGAAAGTAAAATGTACGCAACCGCGCAACAGTTTGCTCAACAAAGCTTTCACTGTATGGCACATTCTACGATAAGAAAGTCATTGTCAGTTCTGTACAAAACTAGTTTTGCTTTCTTAAGTCTAAGACAAAACATGGTTAAATGCATTTGCATGTAGTATCCTCTCTGACCTTTGACCTTAAGAGTAGCAGCACCATTGTTGAAAACAACGTCATATTTATTTGATGATATGAGTTCGTGTAAGGTAGACCATGAAGTTGGAACTGGGCATTTTATTTTCAACAATGTATCCCCATTTATAATTCCATCAGGGCTTGCTGCTAACCAGTTTTCTGAAGGGGAAACTGAGAGGCCAGTGTGGGAAATAGTGAATGACTTGCTGAGGCAGTCCAAGGTTTTCACTTCGTTCAGACTCCCGTACTTAGTAAAATGGTTGCCTGTAAAACTGGGATGGAAGTGTTCACGTAAAAAGTTTGTGGCGTCGGTGGTTTCTTTCACAGGAAATTTATGTGCAACACTTCTTGTTAAATCCTGATTTTTCTGGAGTCCTTCCAGAAGTCAGAATCACTTTGCTGAATAGTTGCGACTGCAAGAACTAATTTTTTCATGTGGCAAGTTGACATATTTGCAATAAAATGCTATGCACTTTGCACATTCCAGTGCTGTATCGTGAGACGCATGTGTTTCTACTGTAATTGTCTTGGATAATAGGATGCTACTGAACACTTTCTTCATCACTGTCCCTTTTAACCGAATTAAGGAAGACAAGCTTGATTTCTTACAATGTTCCTGGAATGCCTGAGATGAAAACATAGGCAGATCCCGTCTAGCACAGGCATTATCACAGTCTGCAACTTTGGTTTTTTTTGAAAGCTATTTTATTTAAAGCTTTTGGTTCTATACTCCGCTTTGTTCCCTTATTCCAGTTTGCAGACATATCAGTGCAGCTTGCGCCCGTCATTCCCATTCTAACAGCGTGTTCAATTTTTCACAAGACAGCACCAATGTTACTGCATGTCTTTGGTAATCCGGCCATACATTTGCAAGTGCCAGACAATATTTCACCACTATTCAATGCTTTTATGCAGACTGAGTTCCACTCATTATTAATGTTTTGAGATGGTCTGACATTACACTTGAACCACGGTGTCCTTGTCCAAATTATGGTGTAAAATCTTATCAACGCATCCACTCTGGAAGTAAGTGAATGATTCTAGGCTTTTAAAGTTTTTCATTTCATCAACTGCTTTTGATTCAACCAAATAATTGTAAATGTCTCCATACATAACATTTGGCCACTCATGAATATCGTCTTTCCATGATGAAATGCCCTTAAATTCCAATGTTGTAGATGCCATTTTTTCAATGGACTGCTTGATGTAGGTATCACCAGGACAAAGCAATGTTAAGAACTGAGGGAAATAATAAGAAACTCACAGTGTTGACATATTAAGGAATGGTTATTTGGCTCTGGGATGTTTATGTGAACACTGTGGCATCCTGTTTATAACATGTGTAGATAGATTCCAGGGGACACAGTTATTAGTCATTGTGCTCTAAGGCTAAGCCTCTACAAAAAGTAAACTAATCAGTACAACTACATGGAACACTGGCAAAGACCCATTTGAAATAATTAAAACCTCAGTTAGAATAATAACAAACAACAAATTCATGTCACATCACATTTTTAATAAAACACAGACCTTATATAATCCAGGAATACGACTTTGAATAGCTCACTAACATGGTGAACAGCTGTTCTGTTTTCGTTTCTGACATTATTGTAATGGCTGACAACTGGTATGCGAAGCCTGTGGCTGTTTTGAAAACTAGATTCCAGAGTCACACGATATCTGTCTATAGATAGGGACTGCCAACTCCCGTTGGAGCGCGTTGCGCATGTCGCGGACCACGGGACATAAGCACTAATGATGAGAGGGCGCTGCACATGCAGGATAGCAAACTTCCGATTTTACGGAGCCGTCGTTCCCTTGTTTCAAGATTTGGTAAAGTAATGAATTTAATTGCTAGATTTTTTAGAGTTTTTAAGACTTGTAAAAATAAAATGCGTATAGTGCTCTCTCTCATGTCATTTAAAACATTCACTAGATAATTCAGACAAGTTATGAGTTATTAACGCCAGAAACGTCTTCAGCTGAATTTCCCCGTGTTTACATGTTACAGTCGCATCAGCTGATTTTTGGTTACAACTAGTATTGGTGTTTGTTTAAATTGAATACCGGAGGAATCAGCTCATAATCGTAAGTATTAATCAACAAAATGAATTTGTAACAATGTTACACAATAAATATTTATAATTCAAACATCTTTGTTCCAGGGGGAAGGGCCAAAGGCTAACTGACATTGACAAATCATTTGCAAAACTTGAGTGTCAAAAACTTGCTGTCACTACTACCATAGGCCAAAAGTAGATTGTTAGGCAACTTCTGAGTTCTGAACATAGCTACGATTATTCAAAATTGGTTCGATACACGACACTTGTTGCTGTTAACAATCTTTATTCCATTCCATTCCATTCCTATTGTCAGAACATTGGTAAAGAAACTGACCAAGAGACGACAAATGATATTTCGAAAAATACTTGTTTCAAGTGGAAATAAAATGACCCAGTAATACCACCACAGAGCAAAAGCTAGTAAAATATGCAATGGTACACAGCAGGTGTGAAATACTGCAAAGACTGACAAATGGAGGGGGTAACAAGAATGTCGCTCAAATAAGTGCAGCATGGCCCTGTTTGCTGCTCATTCAAAACGGGCTTTGTGAATGCAATCAAAAGGGACTCTCAATATTTTCAATAGCAGCACATCATACTCTCCATGTCCACTGAGTTGTCCTATTCTCCACAGTTTCTTGACGAGTGATACTTATGATTATGAACCTAGGCATGCTCATTAAGACCTAATGTTCATTTCTCTCTTTCAGTGTCTGAATATCCTCTAAATGTCACAAAAACATTAAAGTAACATGGAACAAAGAGTTATATCTGGAACGTGATTTTTTGAAAGTGAACTCTTCCCCCAGGACTCTTCTATGGCTTTTTAACAAAAAACTGGACTAATTTTTCAGTATCGCATTGAGCGTGAATGCTTAACTGCCACAACAGAATCAGTTCCACTATTGAATAGTGGAGAGATAACAAGCGATTGAATTGAAGAAGTCATAATTTGGAAGGACCAGTTAGCACTGTACCGTAATCGTTCGGGTTAATGCCCTGGACGGTTAAATTGGCGAATCCAAAAAATCGGGGAAGGCGGTTAACCGAGCAGTGGGCAGTTAAATCGAAAATCCACCTAAAGTAGGGGATGGGCGGTTAACCGAACATGGGCGCTTATTACGACAGACAACATTATTGCCAACGTTTGAATTCAGAAATCGACAGGCAGCAACGAAATCGGTAACCCAATAAGGCACTTGTACTGTCCCTTCGGTCGCCCCACATCCTCTATAACCCGGCAATTATATTCATCAAAATATTGAGAATTTGACATCTTTCCGTCAGTTGTGAGATTTGTTCAAAATACGAGAGCTTAATAGAATTTGGAGGGTTGGCAAAACCATTGTCACATTTCTCTGGCCTGATTTTTTCGAATATATGATTTATCTAGTGCACTGCAGACGGAAACTCAGTGCGGCAGTCGCTGAACGCGGAAGTTTTGACGCCGGCGATTTTCTTAAACTTTGCAAACAAGGGAATAAAATAAAGTGACAAAAAGGTTCAAGTATTATATTTTGAAGTGAGTTCATGACCCAAGACAATAACTCGTTACCAGTATTGTAATTCAGATTGCTAAACCACCGTCTCGGAGTCCCGGCCTCGTTGCACTCATTGTGATCATCGATCTTTTTCTACAAGTCGGGGAATCGCGCGTTTCCTTAGCATTAGGCGCTAAATCTTCATTCTTTAAAAGTCGGGGATGGGCGCTTAACCGAGAGGTGGGCGGTTAAATCGAAAATCCACTTAAAGTCGGGGATGGGCGGTTAACTGAGCATGGGCATGACAACGAACGATTACGGTAATTTTCTTTAGGGTTTTGTGACGCCAACATATATTCAGTGTTCGAAAGGAAACTTGTATAGTATATTTTTTATAAATTAAGTTTTTGTACTTTATACACAGTGAAGGGAATTCACCTTTAAGTGTTATATTTTTGCCTGCAGAAGAAAAAAGGTTATAACATGAAATAAAACCACCAAGTACCACAAAATTTGAAATAGAGAACATGTGAGGGAAAGACTCAGGTTATGAAAGGTGTTCTGTCAGCCCTTTTAGTGGTTATCAGATAGCACAGCACACACAAAATATACATTTTTCTTTTTTTATTTTCCTAGTTCCAATGGGATTCCACCGCCTTACTTGACAATTCTTAAGTGAAAAATGGCAACACGAATATACAATGAAATTGATTTTTACAATGACAAACAGGAAAAAACATAACAACATTTCATAAAGCGTTGCATACATTTCTGAGAAGGAATACCCTTTGCATACTATGTTTTACAAAATATAGGTGTCAGAGCAAAGCAAAATACAAATTTCATGAAAAACACTTCAATAGTCTAAAATGGTAGCTTTAGACATGCCATGTACATATATTTTTTGTAAATTGTTTAGGCTGCTCTCGAGTTATTTAATTTTTATATCCTCAAAACTAGACTTTTTCCGTGAATAGCACCCAAAAATTTCAGGCCACAAAAAATATCAAGTTCAGACAACTATATTTGGGAATCCATAGCTTATTGCGTCGCTAAAACGGGACGGAGAGTCCTTTACCATTAGGTTAACAACATGATATCATCACCAAACCACTTTTAAAACGACAAAACACTTCAAGAATTACCATGGTTCGGTGAAAATATTTCTTTTGTTCCAAAATATTTCAAAACAATTCTAACAAGAGCAACGCAGAGCGTTGAAATGCGCCCAAAATTGCACCGTGTACGGTATCCTTCTAGGGTTGTTTATTGGTACCATAAAGTGGCCAGTAGAGGGCATATATGTAGTATGTTGTACTTTGCAAAATGGAAAGGCATGGTCATTGTCTCCTCAATAGGCTAGGGGCAAAATGTGTGTGATCTTCATAATACAAGCACATCCTATACATCAGTTGCTTAAAGCACCATAGAAACATAGAATTATAAACAAATTTACCAACATACGAGATTAGCACAGCATTAGAATGCCAGAAACAAATTTCTACTTGGAACTTTTCCTTCATAGTCACGAAGTAACACAAAGTATACACCTGAAGACCTATGAAAATACAGAGGTCAATGTAAAATACTTAAATTGCCACTAGAGGCATACCGGTAGTCGGAATCATCCTAAAGTCGTCATCGTCCATTGTCAACATCACATAAATACACTTGCTAAATTTAGTAAAGATCCTGCAAACGGTTTGGGAGATACAGCCATGAGCGCACAAAAAAACTGCCACTAGGAGGCGCCACAGTCATCAAAGTCATGGAAAATCAGCGTCAACCGTCCACTTCATAGTAAGAACATACATGCCAATTTTCACAATCATACTTAGAGCAGTTTTGTTGATAGAGGGGTGAATGCCAAAAAACAAACTAAGAAACAGTAAAAATGGCCACTGAGTGTCGCAAACTAGGTCGAATCCATCCGAAAACGGGAGGATAGCGTCATCGCACTAATAGGTGCCTACATACCAAATTTCATGAAAATCCGTTAGACTTGTGAAGATACAGAGGTAAACGTAAAAAAATAAAATTGCCACTAGGCGGATCTGTCCAAAAGTCGTCATCGTCTGTTGCTAACATCATATACCGTATTCGCCGTAATAACTGCCCATGCCCCTATAAGCGCCCCCCCCCACGCGTTTTCAAACTTTGCTGAAATAAGCGCCCAGTCCATGAACGTGTACATGCGAACAATGACGTACCTTCAGACCTAAAACTTGGCTACAGTAACGTCTTCAATTTATCAAAAAAGTTTTGCACGGGTCTTCTAGACCACCAGCGGCACTGCTACGTTTGTATTTAGCCATGACTATACACTTCAAAGTAACACAGCGCTTCAAAAAGAACCCAACAGCGTTGATACTTTCGCGACGACCGTGTCCCACTATGGTCTGACCTAGCTGTCATCAAAGACATTTGTCAGGAACTATCCACTCATGAAACGGGTAGCATCACCACAAGGTAGAAAATGAGTAACAAAATTATTTTTGAAGAAAATAGACTGAATCTATCCCCAAAACTGAAGTTAAGTTGAATTTTAACAATATTCTGCACTGTTTTAATGAAAATATTTCACCAATTTTTATCACTTTATGTAATTTAGAGAAGTTTTGACTGGTTCTGTTTAATCCATTTGACCAATCAAATTTGAGTTCAGTTTTAACCCTGGAAAGGTTAACATGGTTCTTGAAAAATGACTGAATTTAACTTTTTTGGAAGTATTGCTAAATATAAATGGTGAAAAAAATTGATGAGGAATGGATTAGGACATGATAATTGTTACCTTGAGAGTACACACGCAGGATTTTTCCAGGTTAGAAATTGACAAGGTATTAAATTAAAAAACTACATTTTCCCATACTTTTATCAAAAAAATAAAAGTGAACACTTAAGGCAGAATTTTTCAGCAAACAGTTTGACATCAATAGCGGATTTAGAAGGTGCCAAGAGGGCTACACCCCCCTTAAAAATTCCCCCGGATACCATTTGGCAGTTCGGGAGTGCCAATATCTGAATGGCAAAATCCTGGCTAATGCTTCGCTCTGGTCCCCCTAACACAAAATCCTGGACCCCCCTGGATATACATATCACTAAAATCGGTTCAGTAACAGCCATTTAGCGACCGAAAATTTATCCCCTTCTCAAGTGCTGCAGTACTTCGATTTTTAAAAATATTCATGAATGCCCCCCTTTGTTGAAACGGATATCAATATATAAAGAAGAAAGTTATAATATTTCGCTGGCATACTTTTCATTTTACACCACTTTTTATGCTAATATATATGAGCTTCTGAAAATCATGAAAAATGGCAAACCTTCGCTCTTGCTCAGTTTTGGCTATATTGGTATACCAGTGCCTGACTTATGTATCGTAGACGTAGTGACGAAAGAGAAACTACATTTAGGTCGAGCCAAAATTCATACAAAATCACAAAATTCAAACTAGATTTCATCGTAAACGTCAAAGAATTCAACTAAATGAAAAGAATTATCCAATTAAGTCAGCCTTTTCATTTGGCCAAACTCCTCGATTCGTGTGCTGAACTGTGCCAGCAGGCGGGCCGATCAACAACAACTTGTCAAGTTAATTTCGACACGTAGCAATAATCCGACTAATGACTCGTATACGCGATTTAGTTTGTATTAAACACAACAAATTAATTTCAAACTCAAAAAATTTGCTTGACGGGCTTAGCCACGAGACCGGAAGTTTTGCGTACTTTTGCGTTAGGACGCGAGACTTCACGGAGTCGCGAATCTCTTTACGAGTATCTATGGTTCCACGTCTTTCATTTAGGCCCGCCCACTCTGTTGTATTATGATTCTCTCCTGGGGAAAATTTCCATCCACTGCTAGTGTCACTTAGACACCTATCAGTGTTGTTGTTTTGCCATTGATCTTTATTTTCGTTGCAGTATACACTTTATTACACTACATGGATATGTTAAATAACTTTGGTGGTATTAATGTCAATATTTTTGTTCATTTGCTTGGTGATAAAAATGATGATATTGGGTCTGGTGCACTCAAGTCCTCTCCCTATTATGATAGTGATTCATTTAGAGCTTTTGCTCTTAAACACAAAGATGACTTTTGTATGTTATCTGAGCTAAGTTTGATAGCCTGTTCCTGTTTCTCCGTCAACTGTCCCAGTTGAATTTTAACTTTAGTGTAATTTGTCAGCAGGAAACTTGGCTTGATGATAATAACCTCTCATTGTTTCAAATTGATAATTACAGGGTAAGAAATGTTGTGGCCATGGTGGCCTTATTATTTACATCCACAATTCATTGGAGTATAAAACCTCCAAAATTAAGTGATTCTACAGTTTTTGAGTCACTATTTGTGACCTTAGTTGGGATCATTCATAGGAAAAATGTTATTGTTGGCAATATTTATAAACCTCCCAAAGAAAATGACAATTGAAACATACGGACATTTCTAGATGATTTTAATCCATTGGTTAATAAACTTGGGCAAACCAACTCTCATGTCATGTTGGCAGGTGATTTTAATATCACAGTAAGAGCATATAGTTCAATTTTGAAAATCATCCCTAGAGAGGTTTGGTTGATAGAAGAGCGGACACCAAAAACCAGACTCGAAAACACTACAAATGACCACTCCACTAGATGGCGCAAAACACATTGAATCCATACGAATACCGAAGGATAGCCTCATCTCGCTAATATAACAACTGTCAAATTTCATGAAAATCCATTTAGGACTTGCGAAGATAGAGCGTAAAAAATTAAAATTGCCACTTGGGGTCACACCTGTAGTAGGAGAGGTCCGAAATTTTGTCGTCATCCGTCGTCAGCTTCATAGGGACCTGTCTACCAAACCTCATCAAGATCCTGTAAGGGGTTTAGATGATACAGCTGGGGATGCCAGACACCGAACAACGGATGCCCCAACGCCCAGACAGAGATGACCGTCAAATAGTTACGAGCCTGGGTTTATATTTTAATGAAAGTATAATTTATAACACCAGATATTCTTTCAGATCAATGACAAATCAAATGTTAGTTCCGGTAGTCCCTACCTCACCAGAACTTAGGCGGGCTATGCCACATGATGTTAATATTCTTGATCAACAAATTAAACCAGATGTGACTAATTGCACATGACAGCAAAATGTTATGAGCCACCACTGTGCCAACAATACAAGCAGATGACCTGGTTCGTGTAGAAAGAATTTTTTTCAACAATTTATAAGAAGAAACGTAACCCTGCATTCAGCATAATAGCTAATGTGTAACACTACTATCGTCGCAGTTTGGTCATATTTACTTTTCATGTTTCGAACCTATGGTTAACTACCGACACATTTTTAATATCTAATATCCAGGTTGGACACGAAAGACCGGCCATTTCAATGTCAACTTCCTATTTGTTTATCGTAGTGAGCCTCGTTTTGGATTTTAATATCCACCACGTGAATTAGGTCTATAGCACTCTCTAATCAAGGGAGGCACAACAACATCATTAAGCAAAGGAAGATTTAGTCGAGAAGCGCTAAAAACACCCAGTGAAAAATAAATCAGCAGAGCAATTTGGAATCACATTGTTTGTTAAGTATTAAAACTCTTACCTGAATTCTCCAATAGAAAAATACATAATGTGTAACAGAATACAAGGTAAAAACAAGTAATTCAACAGGTAAGGGTCATAGGAATCATTGACAGTAATGATCACATGAGACAATGGAGCAATAGAGTCTCAAGCACACTGCCAATACACAGACTTCCAGTAGAACAACTTGTCTCACTTTAAATGGAGCATCAACACAACACAACACAACACAACACAACACATTCATTAGACACATAACCAGCTTGGAACACAACTGTCCCCAAACTTTGCAAATTAAAATCGTCCCTGTGGTACCAGCAAGGTTTAAATGAAGCATAATCCCAAAACAGAAAAAATAAGTAATTTAATGAAAGAAGTCAGCAGCACTGGCAGAAATGCCGAAACTGTTTTGTTCTCGATGTCATCTTATTGCCGAGGAAAACTGCCCTAAGTTGATATCGTAATATGTGAACCTGCTTACCTAGTTCTTACTCGAATGCCATTGGCTGATTTAGAAATCAGTGCTTTCCTTGACATCTTATTTTGGCGGAAGCGGAAACAGAAATGGAAGTCTCCATTTTGGAGGTGGTCTTTACTATCGACAAATTTTCTTTAATTTAGGATAGCTAATTCTTGTGCAGGAAACGTAAACAGAAAAGAGAATTATTGATTCTAAACCATTGTGAAAGTCACACGTTTCGTCAAACTTCTTTGAAAACCGCAGTTTGTAAATAGTGCAAATACCAGCACATCTCCTTATGCCAGCACATCTCCTTACTCATCTCATTTGGGTAGTTACTTAACAGAAAATATTAGAAACTGCACTATTATTATTATTTTAGCCAATTCTGGTGCGTTTTGGACCATATATTTTTAAGTGACCCATATTTGACACGGACAATCAACCGCCTATGCATAGTGGAAGAATTGTGGAAAAACAAGGGTAATTGTTTACACTAAGACAATGATTTTGGTATCGTTCGATTCCTCGCAATGTTATCTTTCCAAATATCTCCTACCCCGTTCCTTTAGTATTTTATCGTGAAATTTCTTCTAGCACTATTTCCTGGTACGCGGCAGTAATACCGCCATGTTGAATGGAAGGAGTCAGAGTCACCTGTCGGTCAAAAACTGAACTAATCTACCGACTTGCAGATCGTCGCTTTTCATAAGTTCAAATTGACCGAGAGCCGTCAGTCCCCTGCCCGAGTTACGGAACCAAGGATTCGAATTCGATCCTATGGTGACCCTGATATACGCATCTACTAACAAGAATCCGCCAAAACAGCGGAGGTTGTTTTTGAGGTCCAAATTTGTGAAAAGAGTATCACTTCAGACAATTTCGTGGAAAAATGGTCAAATGGTCACAACTCAAAAAAAATGGAAAAGGTAAAATGCTTCTACTTGTTCATCAATATTATGTCAGAAACTTTAGCGGGAATCTCGCGCAGGCAAACACCATTCAGAATCAATGATGCTGTTTCATTCATTAACAGTAGGTGTCACTGTAATCTTGAGTTGAGCAAAGATGGCGGTGTCCACCGGGAATGGGAAATAGTGCCAACACAGAATGGTGAATGTTGGCCAATTCCACTTTTGTCCACTGACGTCACAAGCATACTGGCGCCCCCAGTGGAGGCCCTGAGAACTCGTAAATAAACCGAGTTCATGAACCCAGTCGTATCCAGCCTAGCAACGGCCGAGCCAAGATGACGGTGCGAGGAATCGAACAATACCAAAATCATATGTCTAAGTCATTGTCGTCATATTGTAAACAATTACCAAAACAAGTAATATTCGCAGACACCAATGGAGATATACTGAATATTTTTGTAGAGGATAAAATCAACACATTTTGAAAATTGAAATTGCTAGCTAGAATAGTTGCGCTAAAACTTTTTGTTGCATAAGTTAGTGACTCGAATTCGACTATTAGTAGGGAGGACAGTCAAAAAGTAGGTCATGGTGCTCCATATCTGCCTCCGTGTAAAACCCACGTTGGTAAATTACCCGATTTCAGACTTCAAAGTTAACTTAAGACAATTTTGTGTTATAAATCGTTACCTTAGTCTTTATTTGTAAGTTTGCAATCTTTTTGTCTCAAATTATCACTGATAAATCATTTTTTGTAAGCTTTTTCCAGCGCACGATTTTCCGCCATGCGATCAACTTTCGAAAAAGTACCTCTTGTTCCTCCTATCCAAATACAAACATGAAATTTGGTCAGGATGTAGTTTAGATGCGTGCGCATCTCTTCAAGTTGTTTTCTCGAGGTCAAGGCCAAGTTTTCATGGCGAGTTTTCGATCGTCCGGAAGGCCTAATTTTGGTCGGTCGGGAGATTGATGTTTTTCCAGTTGCGCAATATGCCCCCCCCCCCCAATTTTTAGATGAGGAATTTATCACTCTTTTAATTGGTAATTATTTCATTTTCAGAAATTCTGTCAAACTGCTGCGCATTGGCACTTTTCAAACAACAGTGGTTAGTTCACTAAGTCGCCGCATGTGAGCGCCACCAGCGGCTACGTTGAAGTTCAATGGCATCGCAACTTCACCGTTCGAAATAAAGTTGTTACAAAGTTTTTGTTGCGTTAATGATGAAATCCTTTATGTTAAGAGTGATTTGTTTACCCAAAAGGTCTTTTGTCTACTTTCTGATGTTTGCCATGATACGATCTAACAGTACATGGGTGGCAGTACTGAAAAAAGTATGGGAGCTATAGCCTCCCCCATTCCAGCCCCCTGTCACTGTCAGGCAATGATGTGTTGCCCACGTAGTATTCAAGGGCACATCTAGGATTTTTAGATAGGAGTGGGGGGCAGGGCAGAGTATTACGCAGGATTTTACCCATAAGATATTTGCATCCTCAAACTGCCAAATGAAATTTGGGAGTTTTAGGGGGACCACGGGCCAGGCTCCCTTGCCCCCCCCAAATCCACCAATGTGATCTTGTGATTTGATGTGAAATTTCCTCCTAGCTCAAATGTATATATTTCTGAGCTGATGTGGTAGTGGTATCTTTGCTCTTTACCTTTTAAGCTGTGTAATTTCATCAAACATGATGCCTGTTCTACATGCTAACAACACACTTAAATAGCAATATCTCTGTAGAAATCGATCCAAACTTTATATAATACACACCACCATGTTTGTCTCAATGAGACGAATCTTTTTATATGCACATGTATATCCTTTTATTTTTTACGAAATTATGTAAAAAGGCAGATATTTTACGCATAATCGTCGCGTTTTAACGGCCATTTTCTTATTAACCGCTTATCCAATTTTTCTGATTTTTGCACCATTTCATTTCTCACACCAAGGGCTTTTCAAAAATGTATGACACATGGGTATTGTAAAAAAAATAATAAAAAACGTTGTCCTCCCTACTATTAGTTTTAGGCTTATCAGATCATGCATTGCGAAAATAATAAATATAAAACTTGAATATTGTTTGAACCAGTTCAACTCAGTTCAGTTCTTGGCCCGATTAGTCTAAGCCCGTTGGACTGTCTCAAACACCACGTCGCAAGCGTAAAAGTTATCGACTGGGTCGCGTTGCAGCAACCATGCAATGGGTGTCCACGTGCTCTCAATGTCAGCAAGTAGCTCAGTTTGCAATCATTTGTACACAACAGATTTAGCAGGTATCCCGTTTCATGCCCGGCTTGATCGGCTCATACAACAAAATAAATAAGAACCACAGGTAGATAGTTACATATTGTGAATGACATCTTACCTTTTAGAAGACATGATCCGCCCCATTCCTTCGTAAATCCAAACAAAGCGCCAACACAAAACATGTACCATGTGGGCATGGACGTTTTGACAGTTGAACTATGCGTAAGGGAAGTAGGTCATCAGTAATTCCTCACACAACATTTTTGTATAATTTCAGTAAACAAAAACACTTATTTACATGTTGCAGGATATTATAAATTAGCACACAAATGAGTAATATGTCACGTTCGATGCCAATAATAATTTGATTTTTGACAATAATCAAACCCATCAACCCTTGGTCAATGGGACACTCCCAGCTTCCGCTTCAACCCGAGTACTGACGTAACCTCGATTTGAGGCCACGGAATTAGCCGAGATGTTCCGCCTCCTTGAATTTCTGGACATAGAAATTAGTCTGTGGTGACTCTGAAAATCTGGAATGTCGTCGGGTGCAAACAATATAATTTTGACTTAAATCTTATGATTCCATTATTAGTCTTAAACAAATCACTTGTGCTACATCACGAGAGAAACACCTGCGGTGCATCCCACGGCAACAGGATCTAACTAGTCCTTACAAATAAAGTCTTTTGTGGTTGACTATAATGTCAAGAAATTATAAGATATAGATAACCACATTCATACACAATAGTTAAACTTAATAGAAGTGACTTCAAGCAAATTTACACCAAAAAACAAAAAAATCGAACTAAAAATAATTAAATTTGAGATGAGACTATTTAATAAAAATAACAAAACCCTGAATCAGTTCATGTAGGTACAAAACACTTAGACATTATCACAGAGTAATATTATTGCTGTAAAGAGACTGAAACTTTAACATAAATCATAATTTTGGATTTATTATTGAAATATCTGAGATAATTACTCTGCGCGTGCGAGCGCAGAGTACTGTTGTTCGTGGGTTTTCTTCAATTTTATTCTTCTTATTCTTATTATTCTTATTCTTCTTCCGGCCAACTTTGAGGCTTAATAACTCCAAATTGGGTGCAGGTACGGTCTTTAAATTTAGCATATGATTCTCGACATAATATAAATTTTGTTTCGTTATATAATCATATTCCATATTGCACCGGAAGAGGTCGTTTGGTGCAAAGGTCATATAATTTTTAAAATGCTACTCCTTCTTTATTTTAGAAGGTATTATTTTCAAATTTGGTACACTGGTATAAGTCAATATGGCAACTTAAAAAATTACTTTTCTGAGTAATATTAGGTGCAAACTAAAAATTTGAGCTAGACACTTCAAATTGACAGGTCTGATTGCCACAGGTAAATCAAATCGGAAACCAACGTTTGAGGTCATTTAGTGCAAACATGAGGTCATTAGGTGCATTTTTCTTCTGAAAATTTGACCTTTTGAATCAGTAAGTATTCTGATGTGTCAACAGTTAGACAACTGTGATTCTCAGCATTAAACACATTTTCCATGGGCTTTGCAATGATTCTCCTAAAGACGCTTATAATGCACCGGATAGGGTCAATTAGTGCAAAGGTCATCAAAATATTAATATGTAATTTTGTCCTACAATTTTAAAGAATTCCTTTTCATATTGTTAAACAGGTTGCTGTCAATAACTTCCCATAATAATTCCAGTAATACGCACGCGCAGAGTCAGTTATTGTCACACCGTGACCACCACCATCATCATCATCATCATCATCATCATCATCATCATCATCATCATCATCATCATCATCATCATCATCATCATCATCATCATCA
>NMRA01000976.1:14425-81869 GCA_002633005.1 Phoronis australis | reverse complement strand
GCCCCATATGTGAATGTTGGAGGGAAACGAGTGCGCTGATCGTGATTGGACCGGAATCCGGAAGGGAACCATTTGCAAAAGTTCCGTCCATGATAGCTTCGGGCCGTGACTGCCCTATGTACAGGTCTTAGTTTCCTCTTCACTTCTGATGTCCTCTTGCACCATTTGCCGTATGGATGAAATACTCACGCAACACCAGCTCTGGTTTCTTGATATTCCCAGCTCTTGCCTTCAAGCCTACTCTGCACGTACAAAACTGCAGCATTAGCCGACCACTTCCTCCCTGTTCGTTTTTTAACTCCTGGATATCGGATGTTAACATATTTGGTGTCCCTTAGTGTCATCACCAATCGGTCTTTAGCAACCTTGTACTATTCCACGAGTCACGTAAAGGTAAACTGGATCTTTACGTTTCTGCTGTACAGGCCGGTACTAGTGAAGCATGGTGACTTTATTTTCCCTGCCAAAGAAGGGTTCACGTAGAAATGCAGTGTCAGCTGGACTTTAAAATTTGAATAAAATTGCTTTTGAAAATCGATGCAAAAAGTTTTCTGGCTCTTCTTCGAAATGCCTGTATTTACGTACAAAATATGCGTTAAGATGCACTGCCGCAAAAATGAACTCCTCTTGAAGGAAATGTCTGGGCTAGGTCCCCACAGGGCAAACTTAGCATTGGTAGTTGACGAATGGAAGGGGCACGTGTCACGTACGCTCAATTAAGTTGAACTAATGTTTTTCATAGTTTTTGAGATTTAAGTTAGCTAATATGAAATATATACCATGAAATCTAATTAAGTAAACACTTCGGTGCTAAAGAGTCGTGATTTTTTTAATTTTAAAGAAAAATTAATTATTACCGAGTTTCCTGCCAAATGATGTAATGTGTGGAAGACGTTTGGTAACTTTACATTCAATTGCAATGGCGGAGCAAAGCAGTTCAGAAGACGAGGACGATTTTGAACGACAATTAGTATGCACACACAGAAGAGAGTGGAAACGGGAATTACACTCATGTTAGGGATAGGGTTAGGTTTAGGGATGGGTTTGGGGGTTGGCGTTGGGGTTGGGGTTAGCTTTAGGATTAGGGTTAGGGTTAGGGTTAACGTTAGGGATAGGATTAGAATAGGGATTAGGGTTGGGGTTATGGTTGGGATGGGAGTTGGGGTTAGGAATAGGGTTAGTGTTAGGGTTAGGCTTAAACTTTGGGTTGGGTTTGGGGTTGAGATTGGGAGTGGGGTATGTGTTGGTGTTCGGTTAGGGTTATGGTTAGGGTTAGGGTTAGGGTTAGGGATAGGGTTAGAGTTGGTGTTAGTAATCGGGTTGGGGTTAGGGTTAGGGTTAGTGTTGGGTTTAGGGTTCGGTTTAGGGTTAGGTTAGTTTTAGGGTTTGCGTTAGAGTTAGGGTTAAGTTATTGTTAGGGTTTGGGCTAATTTTCGGGTTAGGGTTAGGATTAGATTTGAGTTATTGTTCTGGCTATGGTTGGAGTTAGGGTTATGGTTACTGTTAGGGTTTGGTTTAGGGTTAGGTTAATGTTAGGGTTAGGGTCAGGGTTAGGGTTGGGCTTAGGATTAGGTTTAGGGTTTGGGTTATTAAGTTTAACGTATCTGCCATACGTGAACAAATTTCAGAGGTACGCCGTTTTTAACGACCAGTCGACATCTGGAGAATCTTGGTGACGTGTAGACAATATGACGCACAGCAGTTCTTGTTTCTTGAGTCCACAGGAGTTGAGAGCACGGGTTAACTGCATCATGTTTTGTATTACTAAACAGAAGTCATATTTAGTAAAATTAAATCTGTTCAGCTATACTGTATCATTCTAATTAAATAGTGACCCCTTAAGCTCTCGGGAACGTGCCAGTCCCTTCTAGAGAAATAGTTGAACGGTTGGATTGGCGGGACAGGTGGGTTTGCCCGCTGTGTTGTCACGACATTCGAGTTAAATTACCGTTCCAAACAACGGACAAGGCGAACTTTGTAACTGCGAGTGAGTTTAGCGATGGATTAAAAGTCTTATTGAACATTCCCTCCGTGACGCCTCCTTCGAACCAGTTCTAATCTCTACTCAAATTTCAACACCGTAATATCGAACATTTGACGTGACCGTTGACATGCAAGTGTCTATTCACCGTCGACAAAACACCATATCCAGCGTGCCTCCGGTGTCGGTGCAAGAGTTTCCGTAGGTGTTGTTGAGTTTTCACAGTTTACTTCTCGGTTCAATTGTTACCTTGACATCGGATATGATAAAGTACTGCAATGACGTTTCCTTGATCCATGTCAGTTTGTACTTGGGATGCATAAGCGAATGCCACAAAGGGTAACACGAATGGTGAGCAACATTGATCCTGTAACCAGACCCAATGCTCAGTAGCTTTGCTGACAATTTTTGATACGGAAACGACATCCTAGCCACAGGCAGATTCTCGATGCATGTCTTACTTTTAAACACGTTACTCCTCCCCATGTAGGTGCACCTACAGATACCCGCAATTAGACAAAGGTGGGCGAGGATTAACGCGAGATCAGCTTGTCGCCAATTTAGATTTTATCTATTAACGCCATTAAAACAAAGGGAACGTAGTATTCAACAAATCTGACATATATGTACTTCAAAGACTTTTTGTAAACTTGGCACATGGCTAAGTTTCTGAGCAAGATTGTGACAAATTGCTTGATGCTTTCATAAATAGGCTCTTGACGCAAACTTTTTTCGGTTATTGGAGTTACTTCAATTCACGAAATAGTAAACTACAATAATCTCACAATACGTTTGTACTCCTGTTCTCAGATTAAGACTACTTGCCTGATTGATGTATGCAGGCACTCTTAACAGGCTAGAAGGCAAGGCCTTTGTGGAGGCAAATGCAGTGAACACTAGGACGCCAAACTGAGAATTTTTTGCCGCTGGAGAACATTGTTGCAATGAGAAAGGGGCATGACCCATCTTTGTCTACCTTGGCTACGTCAGTATTTTTAATTACAGTTGAAAAAACAGCCCCACATCGTTTCGCTTCTGTAAGATTTCTGCTTTTAGATAAGACTTTTAGACGAGGCTATGAGTGAGTGTGAAATTGAAATATTTCGTCTTCTTTGAAGGTAACCATTAACTTGATAGGGTTGAGCGACTATGAACCATGGTTTCAGTCGAAATCCATGGACATGAACAAAAATTGTATAGGGCCACGATCGCCGCGCAAACTTGTTGCAACCAGCAGGGGAAGAATTGGTGTCAGATAATTGGCGGCAACTGAAGTGCATTGGAAATCTGCTTTGAGATCTGTGAATCTTGAAAAAATGCGGTCGTGAACCGTGACGAATGACCCCTTCACCACTCTCAGCTGTAGAGAAGTGTGCTGAGTCTCGCCAACATTGGACTCACTCTGGCGAGCATTTGTTTCATAAGTTGTGCAAACTAAGTGCTTCATTCTATAGTTTTGTTCTTCACATGCATAACCTTCCGCACACATCTTTACGAGAAGTTTTGGGCGCTCCCAACACTAATATATAAGCCTTTCGGAAATAAGAAAGTTGCACATGATTTTGTCTGAAAATCATTTGGTGAGATTTTACCTTGCAATACCTAATAATTCCATTAAAGTATATGTAAGTATCTGTACAAATCTGTGCAGTCTGTAAAAGGGACCGAAGTGGATACTTCGTGGAGAATTGCAGTGAAATAATAAAATTTAAGTTAAAGGATTCATGTCGCATGTTCATGGCAAAGTGCCAACTGGTTATCGCCCTCTTAGATCTCACAGCCAATCGAATTAACATTTTAATTCCGTCCTGTTTAATACAGGTCTACACATGTTACAGATCAGTTGACTTATTTCTGACATCCTGGCCCACTCGGCTAGGGGGAGTTAGGCGTACCCCCAGTAAGCCGGCTGAAGAAGCCACAATGTCGGAGCTCCGTGTTTCCACCATCAACCCATTACTCAATGCGGACAATTTCTCAATTCCATTCTACTATGCACTGTACTTAAACTCCATAACGGATTAGGTAAGTCAGTCACAAATAATGAAACGTTCATTGTCTCATTTCCAGCCTGGAAGTGATCAATCGCCTGTCATCGATCGGCTTTGTGGCCATCTTCACTCTTGTACAGGCCCTTACGAAGCTCCCAGAGATCGAATTACCGTTTCTACTATTTCTCGATGTTCAGCAGACTTTTTGCTTCCTTTTCTGGCTACTCTACGACATTTTTAAACGCGGACTGGCATGAAAGCAAAGCAAAGATCAGCGGCAAAAGTCAGGCTGACCATTAGGGTGACATTTTAATGAGGGAAAGCCATCCACTTGGAATCCTAAAACACCTTTTTTACATTACAACGAGGACATCTTGAATAAGTATTGTGTTGATTCATCTCATGAAATGTACTAATCGCTTAATAACAGTTAACAAAAGCACTTTGGAAAAACTTGCCGAAATCGGGTTTGGTACCATTTTAATAAATACACCGCTTCATTTTTATTGTGTTCTAGTTTGAAATTAGTTGTTATAGAGCCACCGAAGCACAGTACATACATGTATAACGAATGAAATATTTAGTCACCACTGGCTCTTCCTTAGTAGTCGGGCGTGCAAGCGACTCCCAAAAATCGTCGTTCGATACAGAAGGGAACGCATGACATACAATGAAGTTGTTGTGGGGAGTACACGTGAAAATGCGGTTTGGCTGTGTACGAAGTGGTACGTATAGGCAAGAAACACAAGAGATGAATCTTGACTAGTATATTGAAGACTGTCAACGAATGATGAGAACAACTCTCAATGCGGAGAACAAACTACTAATCAACTCATACTACTGAAGCTACTGATACTACTTAGAATATAGTGAAAGTGATATATATATAGAGACCTGAGAAACACGAATTAACCAATGAAATCATTGAACAAATAAAGGATGCAATATGCTGATAAATAAACAGTTCCGTGGGAAAGGAAGTATTACTCATCTTCTGCATGCAGAGAAAATGGTAGTAAACAACAACAGTAAGTGATGTAATACGGTGACTAAACTAAACAAGTAATGAACCAAAAACACAGTAACACATTCTGCGACAGTTGTTCGAGTACTTTTCATGTAACTGTTTTTAATTGTATTAGCTGACATGCGCTGGTAATATCTCGCAATTATTTCGAAGAAAATATAAATATCTCTAAACGCAGTTTTGCGTTTTATGTTTATCTCAACACTGCATAACGATGTTTCATTGTAAAAGTATACTGAATGACAAGACCGTAGGCTAGCAATCAAATGATATAATAAGAACTGCTTCGAAATCGCATTCAGACAGGAATCAACATAACCGTAGAATTAAGATTAAGCACCCTTAAACCGGCAGAGAGTGTCAATGAGCGTTTTTATCGAATCCTCCGTACAACTTTGCTTGTCACGGAGGCTCTTTTGGCTTGGCCAAGTCTCAATCAATAACAAACTAGCCGGTGAAAGTTACTTTACAGAACGGTGCAACAAGTGTGGTGGACACGTAAGTAGCCCAAGAAAAACCGCCTTCCTTGTAAAGGTCTGTTGTGTTTCTAGTTGGCGGAACTTCTGGAGTCTATCAATTTTGACTCGCGCCTTTCCTTATAAACGATAAAGAATAGACTTAATTTTTTCACAAGAAATAACGTCACAATGGTCCTTCATTGTTAAAAGATGTCATCTTCCAAAAATTTCGCATCACTTCAGACACTTTCGGCAGCCAATTGAAGCTGGTGTCTTCATCAGTGTACGATATGTGTTGCTGTAGCCCAGCAGGAGTACAGACTCTGGTGAATGTCCGTGTCACGGCTAAAAATAGCATACCGACGTCGTTAATTAATTTTAGGTGGAATACCGAGTGAAAGACCAGGAAGAAGTACTGATGTATGGTACATATACCTTGTTTCACAGCTTCAAACATATCATCTAAAACAGTTAACCTTTGTCACATGTATGGCTCATAGGAAAGCTGAACAAACAACACAAAATGGAGATTTTAATGAAGGTAAGCAAATGCTTACTTTACGAAGTAAAGACATCAATATCGTTATTGGTTTTTTGCTCCCACTGGACCAAGTACCAATATCTGGGATCTAAAAGAAAAGACGGTGATTGATTAGTTGAAACCTGAGCTGATTGGTACGACCACAGCATCACCACAAGACTGCATCTCACTCGCCTGGTCCTCTGCAAGACAAAATCTTGGACATTCACATACGTGTAACCTGATAGAAATATTTGATTTTTTCTCGTTTTGAAATATAAATCATACATTTACTCAGTATTCCGACAGACATCTGTAAGTAATTTTGTCTAATATTGGCCTCTAACAGAGTTTCAGGTGTAATAGGTCCTGTGAAACGCAACTGCTGCAATTCCATCATGCCATTGTTAGCAACTAATACTGTATTGCTCAGGCAGAAGTCCTAATCATGGACTTTTCCAAAGCATTCGATCAAATCAATCTCTGCGACTACTAATTAACTTCAGGATATATGACGAAAGAGGAATACCTGAAACCCGGTAGTTAAAATCATTTTTCAGTATTATGTCTGAAGAGTGTTTTTTAACAGAAAGACATAACGAAGTTTCATGTGATCTCTTAAGTTCGCAGGTTCTTGTGTATAATACCGACTGGATAATGTGTACACTGGGCCAATGACCTATACCAGGATAGCTCATTGACTGGGCTAAGTGTGAATTACAGAGACATTAGAGATGTAGGTTAGTGTAAATGTCACTAGTTGTAAACCATACGTACCTGGATGAAACTACATGTACTTTTCATAGCCCGGCTATAAAAGTAAAATGAATAATCCAAGAGGACAGACTGAAAAAGCGTAAACTTCAAAACCAAGTTTCTGTAGCAAATGAAGTTGAGGAGTGGCACAAGTGGAGCAACTATGTTTACGCAGGCTCTTATTGAGAAGTTTATCCGTGTAGCCGAATACCTAAAATATTCAAATTAGCTCTGTAAAATTGTGTCATCTTTTCCTTTCCGTTTGATGCAACTTTGATTTTTTTCGTCAGTCCTGTTTTTTTTTTTAAATCCCACCATGCAAAAAATGGAGCATTCTAAAAACAATTCCCAATAAATTGTAGGAACACAATGGATCAAGAATAGTATCCGAAAGCATCACGTGGAAATGATCACCATGTCAGATAATTTATTTGATTGAACGAATTACCCAATATAATTTTTTAAATTTAAGATATTGGCAATTTCACGACATGAATGGGACGGTCTGAAGTCTTCCATTATGGAACTGATCATGTTAAACTTACAATAGTTCATAAAGAAGTCAAACTTTTGAACTGTTATTCCACAAGAGCACCAAAAAGTAGACGCAATCGTCACCCACTTAGATCGTGACAAACAGTGATGTGTTCATACATCCTGGTGAAATATGTTCAAAATGTTTGTTCCAAAATTGGGCCCTTATTTTTCCTCTTTGGAGCCCTAGTGTGATTTGGGCCAAGACCCAGGTTTCTTTAGACACAAAGGTAATGCCAAGATTTTTTTACGCGCTCATGATGTTAATTGGAATTATAGCATACATGTAGAACCACCCTTTGTTCGTTTTCACAAAATCACCTCGCCTAAAAATCATATGTTTTGCGTGACATGCAGTGAATACTTCGCTTACAAGGAAAACACGCATTTCTAAAGATATGCGGGAATTTTCACAGCTCCATTGGAAATTGATATAAGTAATGATCTCGTCCATTCACTTGGAAAAGTTCCAGTATGAAATGAATGGTTGAATAATATTTTTTTCGAATGCTCTCACACAGGAACATCTACATGTATCATCTTCAGAGTACCCGGTAAATTAAAATCATCTCTGACATCTGGGAAATATTACATATTGTCGAAATCATTGAAATCCGGGTTTGTCTTATTGCAAGAGTTAATGTCATCGTCACCAATCATGAAATGGCATTTATTTCAGCTTAGAATACTCGTAATTATATCTCAAGTTGGTTAATAAAATATTCAGTGGAGGGAATGTTAGCAACACGAGGTGATCTAAGAAAATAGAAATTGGAAATCAAACGTGATTGTCATATGTTGACTTTGGCCTCGCAAATAACAACTTAACACTGAGCGGTTGAAACAAGTTGACTACTTTTGCGCTACAGTATCAATCACATATCACGCACGAAATGGTTGTAATACATGTACGTACGTACAGTGAAGCTTGTTTTTATGATGCCGATGTCACAAATTCTTCCAGTCTCGGGCCAATTACAGGATTAGATGACCAATGACGTTATAAGTCAATTAAGGTCTTAAGCTTTGCGAAATTTTCAAACAATCTCTCAATTTTCTGATAACTGCAAATTCGAAATAGTCAACATAAAGGGAACAACACTGCGTTACTTTAAGTTCATGAAGTTTAACCGTTTGTTTTTGAAATTTTGTAACACCTGGGAAGCATAAACACGTGACGATTTATATGGTCCAGAATGGTACACTAAATTAAAAAGCACAATAGTGTAAATTCACAGTTCCTTACTGAATCTTAAGAGATCATTTTTACTTATTACCTTCTGAGTGTCAGTAACTGTAGTGTTTATTCTGAAGTCTCCAGAAATTGACAGCGTTGGTAAGCAAATACATTTTTGTAAAACACAGGTAATATTAGTTGTATGAATATGAATTTTTTTATGTATCGGCTATGTTTCAAGCCTGATCAGCACGGAGTTCGACCGGTGATTCCAGTGGCGCAGTGGACTAGAGCGCCTGCACAGATAACAGAGGGTCCCGGCTTGTAATTCCGGTTCAAGTTAGGAGAACTTTTCAGTCATTTCATTAGATCACGTAATAAGGCAACGTGTGGCGGGCTGACCAAATTTAAAAATGTTTTCGAGGTTATATTATTATTTCAAACTGAGCAATAAACTGTACAAATGTCTACCGATGGGGTAACTGCGGTGATAGCCTGGACGTATACTTATTCCCAGCACTCTACACCTATATGGTAGAAAGTAGCCAGTAGTAGGTAAAACTTATTTTATATGGGTTTGGAAATATAAAAAACAGTGAGCAAAGGTGTTAGTAATCAATATAACTTATAACTCTCTACTAAATGCTATTTACCAGATTAGAATGGGATTGGAGATTCATACATAATATACAGTATGTTTATGGAGGATATATCAAAGTATGCAAATTCTACACTGGGCTCAGTTTTCCATTCACAGTTGACATTTTGCATACGGTGTGAAATGAGAGTTATTAGTAAAAAGATACCGACATCATCAGGGCCTTACGTTATCTTTATATATTACTCTGAAATTAAGAACCAATGATTACCTTATTAAAGTCCTGGTCTCAAAATGCCCATGTGGTTCCAGTATCCGAAAATACTTACTAAATAAATTCTTATTTTCGAAACCCTTTCTTTTTATTTTTTTCTCCTTTCTTGCCAAAAGCCATTTTTAACAGTATCTGACTTTTCTCTGTGAGCGTACATTACCGGCTGTCATCGGTTATTTCCGTCCCACATTTCCGGCTCATCAGTTCAGGAACTTGTCCTGAACGCATGGCCATTTTCCTTGTAACTGAATGTGCTATCGCTTGCTCGAAAAATCTTCATTATTTTGTTTTATTAGTAATATCTCGTGATCTGTTTGCATATGTAGTGTATTTATAGTTTGTAGTTAGTGGTCGTTGAATTTTTTTGGAATGTTACGCGTACTTATTATGTTAAAATAGCATTGGTGTTTAGTTCCTTACGTAGGGCGGTCGAACCTAGGAACCAATATGAGTCGTACCAAATTTTCGTTTAGACTTTTTTCTCGTTTTGAAAGTGAAAAGTACTTTGCTATCATCGAAAAGCTAGTGCATTCTACTCAGTAAAAATCAAAAAAGTATCAAAATCGGGGAAAGCAGTGTAAAGTTATTGCAATTTTTGTGGCGAAATTTGGGTCACTTTGTTTGGATCGCGTCGGCCATATTGGAGGACAGAGGGATAAGTTACGAGTTTAAAACTTTGTGTAAATTGTTTTCGCCAACAAATTACGGTGAAATTTAGTGAGACATATCTTTACTTACTATTCTGCACGATTCAACAGTGTTCAACAAATTTCAGCTTCGCAGTTGTTACTCATTAAGTGATAAATGTGCTCACAATTCCCGTTGGACTTCGTCTCATTTCTGGTAGCTGGCACTGAGGCTAGCTAAGGGCTACCGCGGCAGTGTGACACAGGACTAACCAGACGGTCGTTTTATGCAAGTGTCTGAAACTACCTTTGATTGTATACGGCATTTATGATTTGAACATTTTACTTCGACAAAACAGCTTGAAACCGCAAGCCTTTACCGTTCGCCAGTGTCTGGTCTCGATCAACACCGGGTCCGACAAGCTGCGGTTCCGAGTCCGGCAAAATAATTTCTGTCAAAATTTATTCGCCACATTTCTTCAGCAAATTCGATGAAATTGTCCGTATTCTGATTTTATTAAAATTAAGGCGCGCTGTCGATTATTTTATCCCTATTTGCAGGCTGGCAACAGGTACTCGTCCATTCGCACCGACGGCGTTTTTTAGCCTGGGTTCCTAAATGAATTGTACTTCCGGGTTCTCGGTAAGTTCAAAATGGCGGTGGTTCTTCGGGTGCAAATCGTAAGTGGCGCGTTCATTTAAACTTGTTTCGAGTACGAATCGTGTATTAGTTATGTGGTAGGTACTTCTTGAATCCTTATAACATCCTCTAACCATGTAATAAGGGTTAACAACGTGTGGGACCAGGACTTTAAGTGGACCTGTAGTCACATGCACGTAATCTTTGTACTACGCACATGTGGTGTGGTCATATCTGAGCGGCCTGAGAACAGTTAACAATTTATTAAGACATACACAAAAATATAAATACTAAAATTCAACCGCAGTTTACATTATATCCGAGCTTAAGACAATGAACACACAGTAATGCATAGGAATATTCAAATGTTATCATGATACACAAGAATAAGAGAAAGGTGAAAAGTGAAATTGACTTACAACACATCTGTACAACAGCAGACTATTCTAAACAGAATGATGCGACAGAGTGAAGTAGTGTGAGATCTACCCTGAATTTACTTGAACCGTTAAAATGTGGTCTAGCAAACGAAGGCATTCATTAAGTGTGGATAACACGATTCGACGACGATCTGGAGGAGTCCCTGTCGTTGTTGAATATTGATTGGACAGTCTATCAGAAAGTGAATTTTAGTCTGAACGTGCCCAAAATTACATGTATACAACGGAGAGATGTCTCTGAAGTTGTGTTGAAATTTATCAGAGTTCAGTAAAAGTCCAGAACGCAATGTATTGAGAGATATCTCGTGAGATATAGGAATAGATTTAAACTTCAGGTAGCAGGGAAAAGTAGATTGGCATGGCAGAAGTAATATTTAAAGCTCATTTTGATCATTGAGCGTGAACAGCTGTCTCTTAAATTGGAAGGCGATGTATTCCAATTGTCTATACACACTGGAATTGTTGATCTGCAAGTTGCCCTGGAATATGACGGGGATTGTGAAAGTAAGGATTTTCCCAAGGCCAGGCCTTCGGCATTCTCTTTCATATTTGTTAAATATAAGCTTATTAGACGCATTTTGTATGTTTTTGAGAATTTTAACAGCCAATTTCATAAAGGTGATTTAGCAAAACTAGGTTTAAGACTTAAACCTGGTCTTCCTAAACTTGATGTAATTTTAGACCTAACTTGCATTTCATCAACTTGGTTTAAAAGTCTGAAAGCCTGGCTTTGTTAGACCAGGGAGCCGGTGCAGCAAACCAGGTTGAAAGTATCCAAGGGACCCTAATGTGTTGATCTGGATTAACCCAACAAAGAAACTACTGAAGTGCTTTAATGAAACCTTGGTCACATGGGTCTACAATGGCACACAGTAGTAGAATCGGTGCAGACATTTGCAAAAAGGTCTAAAAGCTTTTCTCGTGAAGAAAAATATCTGTGTCCGACACACGTGCACACATTAAAGTACTACTACATGCTCACGATTAGCGGAAACACAATAAATGCCCAAATTTATGTCCGTGTCCGCATTTTAGTGTTTATTTTTTGCGTCCGCAGGAGAGGTGCAGGGCCCCTGTCAGGTGACAATTAATCGGAAACCATTGGAAATACGCTACCATTGCAGGTGAACCTCAGTCAGAGGAATCAGAAGATGCCGTTTTCAGTCAAACTCATAGCGCTTACGACGATGACGCCCTGTTCGACCAGTCGTATTCTGAGGAATCTGAAGGACACCGTGCAATACGTACTGGTCTACGAACAGGAGGATCCAAGGGAGTCCAGATCTCCTTTTCCCTTGATTTTAGTGATATCAAATCTATAATTTTCAAATTTTTGATTTGGACTCCTCTTTTAAAAAATCCTTGATCCCTCGCCCCATTTAAAAATCCTGGATCCGCCCCTTCTACATGTACGTTTGATCTTGTGTCGTTGTAAATCTGTAAATTTAATTCTTGTCATTCTCTCTCTAAAAATACGTCGTAAATGCACACCATTCACCTATAACGTGCAAGTCTGGCATATTTAACACTACTAAACCTGAGTCTGGCCAAGTCTAAAGTTAAACATCTTGGTTTAAGATCTTAATACAGGTCTAAGGAATATAGACCTCGTTGGTGAAATGAAAACAAACTTAGACCAGGTCTAAACTGGAGTTAAACCAAGTTTTACTAGACCACTGGTCTTAAAGTTAAACCGCTTTTATGAAATGCGGATTATTTTCAAACCTGGTCTCAGTCCAGTTTAAACCAAATTTAATTCCATACCACCTTCATGAAATCGGCCGTAAATGTGTATACGGTTGTGTGTAGTTTCCTTCGTTCGGAAAGTGTACACCAGGCTATTGAGAACTATATCTTTTCTGAACATTTAAATGATCCTGTGATTGAAACTGCAGCTTGATACAGCAAACGATCTAACTGGAAATAGACAATAGCACTAGCGGGTTGATAGATAATGTCTCCATAGTCAAAGTGGGGTAAGACAAATTCATTAAACAAAACTTCTACGTGCATTGAGCTTAGTTGTCTTGATGTAACTTTGCTTGGATTCAATTATTTTTGAATCATAGCAACTACATGTAGATCACGACAGTGAGCATTCGAAGAGACATTGTTATCAAGAATAATACACATTACGTGTTTACGCGTATATTTTTGGGTATTCTCTCACCACTAAGTTGTAAATTTAAATAGTGGATCTTGATACAGAAGTGAGTTATTGGATGGTGAAAAAATAATATCCACACTTTTTTCTGCCATTTGGCAGCCCACGAAGTAATTCTGGTAGTTCATCTTGTGGAGCGGCCTCATAGGATCCCCATCAAAGACAGTTGTAGCTATTTTTAAATAACGGTGCACACTCTCCAGAAATGTGACATCCAATTAAGCTAACATTCTCGTTCAGCTAAACTCCGAGCACGAGTCAGTTATGGATTTGCTGTTAGCACTGAACTCGCTCCGGTCTTCGCTGCCGTCTGCTGTTGCTGAAAGGGGCGTATCTTACCAAATGAACGTATCGTTTTTCTAGTGTGCTGTTTTTTTAAAGCGCTCCTACCAATAATTGTTTGGCACTTTTTGAAGTTTTAGACTGTGCACAAAACTTACTAAAACACCATTTAACTAATTTGGGAAATAATTGAGGAGTTTTAAATTTTGAAAATAGTGACTAGAGAGTAATTTTATCTCAGCAGACATGTGATGTAGCTATAGCTTCATTTCACGTCTGACTGTTTTTTTCCGAACGGTGAATTAGCCTAATTCTCAGGGTCGATCGAGTGCTCTATCAGTTCAAACGAAGTACAATTTTACGTCACATATGATAAGACATCCATAACAATGAATAGCCCACATGCGAGTATTGTATAATGAACACTTTGTACCCGGAACCTAGTTATGTTGTGCGAAAAATAGGTGGACCGAGTTCAAAAAAGCGACAGAGCTCTATGGAGCAAACCTTGGCGAAATCTAGTAGAGGTCTATGAAAGCAACGTCGCCAGCAACCACGCCATATGGCGTACACTTAAGAACAAACCATAGCGCACAGCGGGAATCAGCCAATTAAGGAACAGTCACCAAATGATAAGATCTCGAATAACACGAGAACACGAAGTCGTGGTAAGAAACCACTCACCCGCAGCAGATACAATGTGTAGCCATTAAGGCCGATCTATTCACCTACCAATTTCCAGAAGGTTCTGTCATAGTATCGAGAAGATAGAGAACCACGAATTTAACATTGTGCAAAAATGACCCTTACAGCGACATTCTGTTTCCGATTTTAGCCTGAAAACCAGTCACACAGGTATTGACGAGATAAAAATTCATTTGCATGTCGATCACTCGAAAAATGCAACTTGTAGGCCGAAGAAAGTGCAGGTACAACCAGTGAATGTCGAGAACAGTACATGTATATCAGAGTGAGAATCGGGATTACCAGTCATATCGATGGGCTTGGCGATATCTAACCATATATTTAGACAGAGCTGTCAAGGGACACCGGAAATACAGCAAAAAACAAACTTCAACTGTAGGCCACTACCGGCATCTTGTGGACATTTAAACGAATTAAGGACTGATTTGCAGCAATGTCATCTCTTCAGCCATCTTCAGGGTTTTATCCACATCAAATGCTCAGTAGTGGCCGGTCATCAAAGGAATGACAATATTTACCGACTGGGCCAGTAGTGAGAGTAACTGTAATTACTCTCACTTATGTTTCGTACCAGTTCATGGCTTGAAGGCATTCGGACTTTCTGTTAAATTTTCTTTTTCGTACATAAAACCGATGAGAAACATGCAATCTAAATAGGTTACTAAAATTAGACTACACGGGATTTTGAATTTTTAAAACAAGACAAGTAATAGAATTATGTCAACAAAAATTCCAGCTCTGAGCTATTCAATGGGAAGCAGGTCCCAGTATGCCATATCAGCTGATTAAACGGCATACAAAAAATAGAAGCGGGGCCTGAAAGAATGTCAATAAAACCGCGTACCAGTTGTGATGCATTCTAGTTTAAAGTGCATGCTCACGATATAGAATAATCTCCAGTAACTCGAGAAATGCAAGTCCTAGAGAAAAGCAAATGCTCTTTCAATTATTTCCACATAGGAAAAAACTGAAAAATTTCTCCAGAGACAGTGGATATATGTTTCAGCAAACCACAAAATCGACAAATGGCCGACTCAGCCCCTTTGATTTCAACACAAGATCACTAGGCTTCGAGCAATTCGCAAGACACTCGCTGCATGTAAATCTCAGCGATAATGAATGCGACCATTAGCCTGTGAATAAACAAGTGGAGCAAAATGTTACTGTCCATTTAACAGCAAGTTTTGTGGTGCTTGGACAATCCATTTAGAATGCACCCGAGGTCAATTGAAAACATCATAATGGTGGCAATCGCGTTAAACGCAACGAATTTTCGCAAAGGTTGAACAAATGAAACACATCCAATTTACAATTAATTAAGGCATTAGTAATTGCAAACTACGATCTTTGTTGAAAAAATTTGTTTTGGGCAATGGAATGCCAATAAAGACATACATGCGACTAGACCCGCCATCTTGTTACGGATGCAAATGAATCATCGCATCATGGTAGTAAATGTGTAGTTCTATTTAGGGTGCAATTTTGAATGCAGCTTACTGAAAAATCATGATTTTAGAACCTTTCAACTTCTTCTTCTTTCTTCAAAAAAATTTGATACAGCTGTCTAATCTTGGATCTGGTGGAGTGGAAAAACTCTGAATAGAATTGAAGACATTCAGAAGATGCAGATTATGTAAAATTCGTGACAGTCAGATGAATAGTGCCACCAGTGGCGTGTTAACAAACCAAATGCTTTAAAAAAGGAACGGACTTAGTAATGTATTAATACAGGAGCTCGCTGTTTGGTGGCTTTTGAGCATGTCCCGCCCGACGGTGACCGCCTATGGGGTCCCTTCGCCCGAACGCGGTTTTACAGACTGTACTACATGTACAGTATGAGTCTAATGGCCAATGTCTCCACCTTAGCTCGTAATCACCGTTCGTGATAAAAAACAATATTCTCTCACAAAGGAAGAAAAAATCGCCTTTGTCGAGGCTTGGAGACAAAACATCCAGTAATCTTTGTCCTTTGACAAGAAGTGTGTCTCAATTCTTTTGAGTACAGTTTCCTGGAAAAAGAAACCCCGATACCGCCCGCGCGACTAGAGGACGCCCATTACAGCAAAAGCTAGCAGAGCTTGAGCTGAGGACACTTGGCAAATTGACAATTTCATCGACGGCAGTGTGTTGTCAGAAGCAGACAGCTTCGTTCAAAACCCGGATTTTCCCGCCATAAACACGAAGCATCGCTCAAAACGGTGATTTACTACCCACATGTGAAGAAATCTCACCAACACTTGAAACTTAGTTGTGCTACAGTAGGCCATTTCATACTGACTTAACTCCGGTCTGAGCGGAGCGTCGACGTAAACAGCGCAGTTAACTGGACCGTTCATACTGGTTTCGGTGTTAAAGAACATCGAAGTAAGCGGTTGTTGCCGCTTTCGTTATCGTAATTATCGCAAGGTAGCGTTGCACGCTAAGATTTTTTCAACGTTTCAATTTGGAAACATTTACATGTGGTAAGTGACATTAACTTTATTTTTAAATCGATTGGTTATTATTAGAGCAGCTATTAGTGACGGCACTACCTTAATTGTAACTGTTGACGATAACAGTTGCACCTGGCGATAACTTCTTGCGTGACGTTTAGAATTTAAAACAGGCGTGCACGCTTTCTTGGTGAAATATTTGCAAAGTACTCAGGAAAAACTCAATTCATGGGCGGATTGTATATTTTCCGAATTATGATTTTGACACTAATGTCTTAGAGAAGTCCCTAGGTGGCACTACTTAAAATTAACATAGTACTGTTAAAATGTGATATATATGTAAAATCTTTAAATTTCCGTTCCAAGGTTATGTAGAGCACTCGAAAACTGTAATCCGTTCATGAACGCTAGGACTTTAACGAATTTACATGAGATGTGGCCGTGTATTTTAAATGAGAACACGTGACTTTGGCTGGATTTTAGCACGGTCCTAGCGTAAGTCCAAGCGTCACAAACCCGCGCCTGGCCAAATTTGGAAAACTTCGGAGGTCGTTTCTCGAAAATAGCTGCCATGCTTTACGCACCGTCAAAATGGTATTTTTATGATTTTGATGAAAGACGTCAAAAGTTGCATGAAACGAAAACAAAAAAATAATTTAAACAACGGCAACAGCAGTTTTGGCTTTTCAAATATCTAATAGAATCTGAACATGTTACTGATATACATGTTGATGTTTTGAAGAGAATGTACCATTATTTTTATTGAATTCCAATAAAAATGAAAGGTATCGTGATTCAAATAACAGGGATTTGAAGTCGACAATTAAATTTAACCGTCTTTCTACTTTCAGACAATATCAACTTTTTCTGAATTAAAGTCTATCGGTGTTCATTCAACTATTTTAACCATCGGGCCTTCTTCCTGAAAGTCAACGGTTTGTGAAACTAGACTACATGTAATTATCTATCTGCTTTCAAAATCACAGTACTGCGACACGTCACTTGCGTTTCTTTTACTTCTTTTTTTTGGAAAGCCACAAACGGAATCATTTACACCTGAGCATATTAACTAGGTGCAGGTCATTCGGTTCATATTTTTCTCTATAAAAGAGCACCATTCGTCATTCGACAGTCAAACCAAGACATTAACTCGACACGTTTCGACAAGTTGGTAAGTGTTTTAGTGGCGTATTCTACTTTTTGCAGCAGTAATTTGCTCTGTAGAGCTATTACTATTACTATGTCTGTCATTGCTATCGTTGGTCATATTTGTAATTTGGCTAGGAGAGAAGAACTTTACAACAATTTGAGTCACGTCATAGACTGCGAACTCTTGCCACCAAGCTGTGAGAATTGAACTTCGTTGGGTGCAGGGTTTTATGAACGATATGAAAATTTTGATGGACGCTAGTATATATATCTTAGGCTGAATGGGTGAACGTTATGACCATAAATTACTTGCACAACTTAATTTTGTTAACAGTGTAAATTAATACTAAACGATTGCATGTAATCTTAAAAATTATTTCCTGTGAAAATTAATTATATGTTGAGCAAATTAACATAACTGGCAAAAATCCATTATTTAGCGAGTAAATAAACTCACACTTGTTAATTATTTTACTCCATTATCAGTTAATGGCACTGCAAATAATTAATTCAAGCCGTGAAAACTTGTAGTCTGTTGACAACGTTATCGTTGCGCATTTAGCCAACGATGGGCTCAAGTTGGTTTTGGTAGTGAAAGCCGTGAAAACAAGTTTCATAGCTGATAATTTCCAGGACATTGGATCAACAAATAGTAGTCGTAATTGTTATAGACTCCGTGGTAATTCGCATTCGAAAGCGTCTAACGATACACTTTACACAACTTCAGCACGGCCATAGTTGACAATGACACATAGCGTGTTCCCCCCAACCAAAAAAACATAACAATTTCTGCACGAAGCTAACATTGAATATTTAAAACCAGGAACAAAACTGAAGAAACTAGAGCAGAGCGTTCTTGCATTCCGACATTACTCATGATATTTGATTGTCAGCCGGGATGCAATTTGGTACGTCAAAGAAATCCCATGCGCTTTAAAGCAATTTCAATTCAAGCAAATGAAAGTAAACGATCTCGCAAAATTGGAACATTCATTTGAACAAAGTTGTCTTTGATACAAGAGCTTTATTTACATGTATACTATCGACTGTAATTTGTACGGTATCGGATAGGAATTAATTCCTTTCTCCAGGATACAGGAAAACGCGTTTTTGCACTGACCTCGTCTTAGAAATGCTTGATTCTAGGAATCATTTCAGAAAATGTCGCTTCCACTAAAACTGCTCAAGTTTATCTAATTTTCAACAGTCGGAGATTCAGCCCCCGTCACAGTAGTACACTTTTATTTGTTGGCCTTGGAAGTTCGAATACAGTTAAAACAGTAGTAGAAGTCTGAAAAAACAAGACACCACAGCAACAATCAGCATGAGAAACTTCAATGACACGAAAACGAAGTTAGAGACCCCTGGGGCTCGTTCTAAGAAACTGACTTAAGTTCATTTTTGACTTAAGTCTAAGATTTGCCTCAAATTCCGAACTTTGAAACATCTACATCTGATAAGATAGTCAAAATTAAGACAAAATTGAAGTCAAAAACTTAAGTCGAATATAAGATCTCTTTTTGAATTGATCTTGAGACAGATTTAAGTCTTATCTTAAAATTGACTGAAAGTTAAGATCCGTCTTAGCTAAGTCAGTTTTCTTGGAACGGGGCCCATGTTCATGAATGTAGCACGATTGTGGGGAAATATTACCAGATTACTTGTCACTGTGTAACCCTCACTCTGATATCAATGCATAATGAATGGTCTTTGGCTAGTTTAGACAGTGTTCGTCTCAATTTTAACGTGAGGTAATTTGAAAGGAGATAATGACAAAGTGTGTTGCGGTGATATGAGTGTTGTAATTTCGATAAGACAATGTTCACCCTAGAAACTTCCGTATGGCTTAATGCAAAGGGCCAATTGTTTTGATTAAATTTGGGACGAGTCAAAAAACTCGCCCCGTCAAGAGGGCAAATCAACATTTCTTGTTTTCTATAGTTACGCTCTGGTTAAAATGAACTCATTCGGCCATTTTTGCAATACATTGCTTCAATGTCGTTGCATCATATAATATTTTGAAGTTGGCCGTTTTCAACCACCAAAACAGCGTTGATATGACCTTAGCAAGAAGTCACGAACGAAGGTTTACCTCTGCTACCACACAAGGCAGTTCTCTAACCATATTGATAAGATAGTGTTTTGATTATTTCTAGAAAACCTCAAAAAGATTGAAACAATGACCAAGTCGACCAAAGTTATCGCTTTCCTGGCCATCGTTGCATGCGTGTTGCTCTACGTCAGGTGAGTATTATATCCATGTTTCATATTTTCATTTCCCATCAAAAAAGTTACAAACTACAATCTCATAGAGATACGCGATCTCAAGTTATAATGTGGAAATATGATAACGTGTTCCTTTCAGGCTCATGTATCGACGAGGGCGCATTCACGTGTCCGAAACTTTACTCGAAAATAAGCCATTAACAGTTCACGGGCCTGAAAATCCCAGTTCACCAATTATCACGAGCTCGTGATCAAAATCATTACAGAGCCTTGGAACTCAGAAAAGACTAAATTGCATTATTTAGAGTGATTTTCTGCCACTGAAACAGAACTCAACCTGCTCGCGAGGTACTTTTACGGTTTGGGAGTAAAGGTTTTGAATTTCTGTTGATGTCAATACATTTTCTTTTACTGACAAATTTGAAAAATCCATCATTCACGGCTTGTGACTTCGTCCATTTTTTCTTCCACAGGGCAAAGCAGGTCTCTTTATTTGGTGTGACAGGACATAGACCTAAAACATTTGTCTGAAATGAAAATTTGACTTAGAAAAATTTGATTAAGAGGCAACTGACACAAATTCCAAACGCTTTAAAATTACTTTACAAAGCTGTTGCAGTATTCAAATATATTCTAAAATGCACTTGGAATAATTTTCGGAAAATTGCTTGCTGCATTGGCTTGCCTGATACTGTGCTGTCGACTGCAAATTTGGAGCGCGATCACACACGATAACCTGCCATTAATATACATCTTGTCAGCCATGTATGTGTGACGAATGACTGTGAGGTCATGCGCGCATTTATCTAAGTGGGAGGGAGATTAACTCGGTGGAGACAGCAAAGTTTTTCCTTCTTGTATAATTCAAAAATCGTGACTTTCGAGATGTTTCTGGAATTTTCCACGTAATGCAATAACCAAATAATTTTGTAGTAGACGTTCCGAAAAGGTACTTTCGTCAGGAATTGTTTAAAAGATATTTTGACGATCTTTTGCGTTTTATGCCTCTTTAACCCCTGGCTTACTAATGCTCTTCCCCGACTTGTGGTTAGGGAAAAACAAAGAAAACAAAACCTGTTTTACATGTATCTACTCCGAAACTCATACACAAACTCCGAAACACGGTGGGTGTCCGTACACGGCCAACGTTTTTTGCAGACTTGACAACAACGAAACACTTACTATTCACTTGTTTTGTTCTGTCATGAAACACGGTGCTAAGTCACTTGTGTTATTCAATCAGGTTTTGTTTTTAACGAGAACCACGCGCCTTCATATTGTAATCTGGTTTCAGTTTGTGTTCAACAAAAATTGACAACAAAGTGGCGCTGCGATAGTTTGCTCGTATTTTAATTCAACAACATTTACGTCATTGGATGTAAAATCTTATTTTATTATTTTTATTCTTTTGTAACAAACTATCAATTACAACACATTGGTACATAAACATTCATAACATTTACCACCTTTATAGTTGTACTAAGCTCCATTTTGGTTGTGATTTTCTAATGTACCATTGATTTTACATACTAAATTATATATTTCGATAGTTTTTCAAAACTGGTGACATCAGTTGTTAACGGAATTTTGTTCTGCATAAATGACATTTTTGTTATTAAAACTACATAATTTATACTGTTATATTCGGTATTTCCAAACAGAACTTCAAGGCCATTTAAAAAGCGATCATAAGGAGATCATCACAATTTTTCTTCCAAAGCTCTATTGCATATCTACACAAAATGACAACGAAAAATGGAACTTAGTACAAATATAACGGTGTCAAATATTTATGTTTGTTTATGTAACTAAGTATTGTAATTGTTAATTTGTTGCAATAAATGCATAAAAAACTCTAGCCCACTTCTGCAGGGCACATGCCTATTTCGGGGGGTACTAAACTCCTGACAAATGTCTTCCTAAAGTTTGAGCACCCCGTTTGAGCACGGACGACAGGCAACAGTTGAGTCGAAATTGTCGGGAGTTTTTGTTTTACATATTCAGACTAACAAAGGTTATCTAAGAAAATTGGCAGAACTGACTTTACAAGCCAGTAATGGCCATAAACGTACCCTTTATACCAGTCAGAATTGTTCCATCATCATTTAGTATCTCTAACCGTTCTTAAACATTTCTTGTATGACTGTTGAATAAAGTCAAGCTTTATGTTTGCATTGAACCATAGGGGTTCATTCAATGTAATATAAACTATTACTGGAACAAAGCGTGTCACAAATTTCTTCCATGCCAAGGAAACATCAATGAAGTCAAAATCTATTACCAGTAACATAGTGGAAATTGCTTCCAAAATTAAACCCTCTTACAGTTTTGTATGTGACAGGAAAGACATGCCAAGAATTGTTAGTTTTCAGGAGACATTAAATCAACGACAATTTCAGGCTATATACATATGATTTAATATCCACCTTTTTAAGCCTCCTTGTTCAATACTACCTTGAAGAGATTCTCTTCCTGATATCACGTATAAGTTTTTTTTTTAGTAAATCTAGGTTTTTTATTATTCCAAACAAAATTGAAGTGTTGCTCTCATTTATTATATTGACATCTGGATTGGACAGAAAGAGTGACATACATGTATGCGTAATTTTTGGTAGAGCTAATGTTTAATAATTTTCCCTAATTGTGTCAAGGGCCTACAACTCAAAGTTTTGAGCAAATTTTAATTCCTAAAATTGTTGGTTTAAGATTAATTGACGAGATATCGTGAAGATTTTTATTAAATTGAATTCTTAGGGCTCAAAATTCTGTTATCCAGTCTAAGTTATTTTCTTTACAAAACAAAAGATTCTCTCATTGATCCTATCCACATAACTTTTTTTATGAAAATTAAATTTCAAATCGGACGGTTCGTAAACCATTGCAAAGTTATCAAGCACTTTTCAAAAAGCTTTCGGACCAAATCAAAAATGATGTTGTGCCAACCGACCACTGTGTAATCTTAAAAAGTTCATGCCCTATTTTAATACCTTTCACATTTTCGTTGTTTCTGATTGTTTGAGATAAAATTTAAACACACAAAATAAGAACATAAGGATCGCCCTGGGGACAACCTCCGCGTAATCTGAAAACATTTTGACAAAGAGCCACTTGGAATATGTAATGAATTTTAATTATTTTGAAATAGCGAAATCCACCTTTTAATTTATGGTCCAAAATATAAAGCTTTTAATACTCTTCCAATAAATTTCCAAGAGGGTGTATCAAATGCTTTTTTCCAAATCAATTTCGCCAATCATTTCAGGTAAATTTTGTTTTGTGTTCCATACATTATAATATATATTAATCTAGTATTTTCACCCAGAAAGCGACTCGGTATAAAAACTTGGTCACAATTAATTAAGGCGTTTAACACCTTTTTAATTCTCTCTGCTATACACGATGACATGAAATTATCATAACAGTTTAAGATAGATATTTTTGGTCAATTTTTCAGATAGCATCTTGGATAGCCACTTTTTGGAATGCAAGTAATATCACACTGTAACTGTTCAACCGACAGATTATTTTTCCTTTGCATCATTTATACTCCGTAAAAGAAAATGACATATGTCTTTCCAAAAAAATAATGAATTCTACAAAAATTCGACCAAACCTGGGCTTTTATTATTTTTTTGTTTTCTTCAAACATATCAGAAGTTCAAGACACGTAATTTCACCTTCTATTTTGAATTTTTCTGCCGGAGACAGTTTTGGCAAACTCTCATTTTTAATAAATCGAAACATTTCAACATCGTGGTCTGTACCATGAAGATCATACAGGTTTTCATAGAATAATCTTTGTTCTTCTAAAATGTCACTTAGCTTAGTAATGCTAGTTCCATCATTTTCATTATTTTAATTTCTTTTTTTATAATTTCTATTTTCCAAATTACAAGAATATTTTGAAGATTTTTCTCCAAACTCAACCCATCTAGCTAAAGATAAAACCATGGCAGATTCGATTTTTCAATATTCAATTCTTATAACTCACTGTTTAATGTTTCTAACATAGGAAGATATTTCTTAGCATTATTTGGTTCCATTTTCAATTTTCCGTTAACTTCCGCGATGTTACCAGAAGAATTTTCTCTCTCTGAATACCCTGGTGTTTAATTGCAAAGGAAAAATGTATTATTCGACCTCTCAAATGAAGTAAAATTGTTTCCCAAAATAATTGACCATCTATGATTAATTATAGATGTTCGTTTGGGCAACGAGAAATAAACACTCTTGAGTGCGGACTGACAGCATATACATGTATAACTATAATATTTTCAATTTCGTCTTATATTGGTTTGACAAAGTCTGGATTACGGAACAATGTATTATTAAACTTTCAATGACCTTTCCTTCTTTTTTTTCCTTCAGAAATGCAAAATTCAACTGACACCGTTGCGTGATCTGATGTATAGGCTGGCACAATAGAAGAATATGAAAAACTGGAGAAAGGGTATTCCGTAATAAGAAAAAATCCAATTTACCCATTTTCAAAGGGAAATTTTACAGCGTGTGATAATATTTTCATCTTGGTGAAATGATTTCTAAATGCGAACCATTTTGTTTTTATAAGCTCTGAACTATATTTGCGTGCATTTGGATTTTTAAAATTTGTTGAGTTAAAAGCGTCTTTTGAGCTATCGATTATAATATTCCAATCCCCACAAATTAGAAAAGTATTGTTTTCAAAATCGTCTAAGTATCAGTTTCATTATGTTTTTGAAAAAATTAGGTTTGTCTAGGTTTGGACCGCTTATGTTAAACCATGTAAATTTAATATCGTTATTGATGGTAAGGTCTAAAACTAGATAATTACCCGCTTGGTCAATAACGGGGAGTAGGACAACATACTCAAAATTATTATTAAACAACATAGCAACTCCTCTGGTATTTGGCGCTAAAGGAGCAATTTTTATATCAAACTCCCATTCGTTTCTGAAAGAATTTTCAAAACCTGGTTTGACATGTATATCTTGTAAACAAATGATATGAAAATGTCTTTTCTAAACCACCTAGAATAATCTTTTCTACCTTCATTTTGTCTACCAGACCTCTGCAGTAAAGTGAGACAATATTTATATTAGACATTTTACACTAGAAAAATTGCAATATCTCCTTAATATATGTATTGAGCTATTCCTTACTAAGAGAATTAACATAAATAAACGAATAGTTAAAACCAAACTCAGTATGTTTTCCATCCAAAAAACATGGCATAAACTCATGAATCTGCATAGTTCATGACAATAGGTCTGAATAAAGGCTGCAGCCTGCTGACTGACATCTCTCATTCAAACAGCAGAATCCAGCACGTCTGCATACAACACATTTACCAGTGGACTGTCAAATCACTTGAGTCTTATGATTGAGTTTTGTTCTGCCGAAACCGATAGCAAATGTTTGACAGTTAGCAACAAAAACACCGGGACACAGCGTCTGAACTATAAATTCGGCAAACAGGCATACACGAACATTTTGCGTCCGCGATTATATTTTAATCAGGGAAAACACCATACACTTGGAATAATACTACATGCATAACACATTTTGCAATACAACAGGGTCATCTTAAACAAATATTGTATTGATCCATCTTTCAGGAGAGGTACTAAATGTTTAATAACGGTTAACAAAAACACTTTACGAAAAGTTGTCAAAACCGGGTTTGGCACTATTTTAGTACATAAAGTGGTTCGATTATAATATGTCTTAGTTTAAAGTTAGCCGGAATATTTATTCAGCACTGTTTCTAGAAAGCTATTGGATTTGTTGCTGTGTTTACAGCGTCTCCGAAGCACACCTTGAGGTAGGGGCGGCCAAGTTCCACGAAGTCAGGCGTGCAAGCGCCTCCCAAAAGTCGTCCTTGGACAGTGAAGGGAACGCAGGCAGTTTGGAACGCCAGGTTAAAAGGGAACTCGTCGACGATATGGAATGAAGTTGTTTCAGTAATCTTCATTTGCCAGTCTTAAATTGTATTGGCTGAAATGTATTGGAAATATCTCACAATCATTTCGAAGAAAATATAAATATCTCTAAACGCATTTATTGCGTTTTATTTTTATATCAACAGCGCAAAACGATGTTTCATTGTAAATATATGACAAGACCGTGGGCTAGCACTCAAATGATATAATAAGCGCTGCTTCGAACAAGCATTCGGAGAGGAATCAAAACAAATGTGGACTTTTAGATAACCCCCCCCCCCATTAACCAGAGAACGCCAATGGCATTTTTTCGAATTTTCAGTACGACTTAGACCTCTTGCAGTTGCGAAACTCGTTTCGACTTTCCTCCGTCAGAATCATTTTCCGGGCTTCAAAGGAATTACAGCGGGTTACTGAACCTCAAGACTGAGTTGCTTGTCACGGCTGCTCGTTTGGCGTAGCCCAGTCTCAATCAATAACGAACGAGGCACAGTGTATCAATCCTTCCCTGACCTACTTAAATGGGATAGATCCTATAACATGTGACAGCTGTTTTACAGAACGATGCAACAAGTGTATTGGGCAGGTAAGAGGCCAAAGAAATACCGCCCTCTTTGCTAAGGTCAGTTGTGTTCATATTTCATTGGCGGAACTTCTGGAGTCAATCAATTTTTTTCTCGCGCCAATGATTCCTTATAAACAATAAGGGGTGGTCTCTTAATTTGTTCACAAGAAGTTTCGTCCCAATGGTGCTTCAGTGTTAAATGATGTCATCTTCCATAATTTTCGTATCACTTAATACACTTTCAGCAGCCGGGATCGTACCTGGTGTCTTCATAAGTATGCGATGTGTGCTGCTGTAGCCCGGCTAGAGTACAGGCTCTGATTTTATGTGGGTGGTTTACTTGGCTTTGCGATTTCTATCTCATGAATAGACCGGGCGCACGCGCTACCGCAGCTGACAACTTAACGCCATATTGGAGAGTGTTACTAGTCACGTGACACGGCTAATTGCCGTGTAAACAAACGGGGAAAATTGCTCTTTTCAAAGCGCGATATCTAACAAATAAAGAGGCGGAAGAGTGTAAGTTTTTCCAGAAACATTAAAAAAACATGTGATGTCCCACTTAAATGCGTTTTTTCAAGTGTCAATCAGTCGATAGGAAAAATATCAAACTAATAGAATATCACAACCAGTGGCAGATTCTCGAACTGACTTAGCAGCTGCACGCTTGATATCCACTGTGAGCATTTTATTTTTTCGTTTTTTCAAGAGAAACCAGTAAGATCGCGCTAATTTTTTGTTTATTTCGTATTGCTCCATGCAAATACATTATAACCAGGAGACGTGCTGCTCACTTGGGACGTACTTTTGTTGTGTCCCAATAAGCCTTAGTTTTCAGTATTGAAAATGACCCAGGGTAACTACGTAAAATTAAAATACGACAAAGGTCGCATTTAATTGGGAGTCTAAATTTAAAGTGAACTATTGTGAAAAATGACCTCATTGGGGTCATATAGATAAACGACAGGTTTTTAAAGTTCATTAGGGTGTTTTCCCGTTCCGTGACTTTACCAGACGTACAGCGGATGTGAGCCGCGTGTGATAGTCTTGACTTCGATTGTATAGTTTGGCGATTTTGGTGATTCAAAAACTTTAAGCATTTAACCAGGTTTTGATGGGGAATTCAGAAATGTCAGTGGTTTATGTTCAAACATTTTATATCATAGACTCAATTCCTTTCCTGTGCATCGCTCGGGATTGCCAACGGACAAATATTTTTCTCTCACGCACGGTATTCCTCTCTCACGGATCTGAAGTCACCCCCGATCAAGCATCAGGCACTTGTTGGCGTTTTGTAGTATCCCCACACCGTGTAATTATGTGCTCACAAAGAGATCATCACCGCTCCCGCACATTATTTCGAACCGTTCCTATCCACCCCCGCCCTTAATCTGATATAAGTACATGTACTGCGCGTCCCTCAGCCGCCCGAGAAATTTAAAATAACTTCTTCTCTCACACACGCTCGGCCTCAGTTCAGGAGTTTATAAATTTGCGGCGTTGACATGCAGAGATACGGCGGGTTAATAAGGTGAAGAATAAGAAGATTTAAAATGACAACTATTATCTCTCAACTGAAATTGACGCGCTGAAATGTGGTAAGGGGACTTATTTTTTTGATTTGCTGTGTCTCTCGATGGCCTTTCGATATTTTGTTCTCTCGCTCGTACATGTATTACTTTAGAGTACGATTTCAAGCACAATGCCAGTCCGAACTTGAAATTTGGAGCATATACTAGGAATTTTACTCAAAATCGTATTCGAAATATAGATGAGATACACTTCAGTTCGAGTATACTCGAAAATTGAGTACATGCGCGAAATTTCGGGTACAGATATTTCGAGTATGACATTGAGTACACCAAAGCTGTGTACAGTATGTACTCGAGTTGAGTATGAAGTGTGGGTTTGAGCATGATTCGAGTCCTAGCACGGAGATTGGAGACCGGGCCCTGGATTCTAGAAGGCGAAGGCGATGCCTACAGGATTAGTTGAAAGCCGAGGTGATCAGCACGGCGTTCTCACCTGGCTACATCTCACTCACCTGGTCCCGCTCTGAAATACAAAAACTTGAACATTCACATACGTGTACCTGATGGTCTTCTTCCAAGAGATAAATCATACACTTACTACGCAGCTGAAACAGACATTTGCAAATATCGTTTATCTGATATTAACCTTAAGCACAGGTTCTGGTCTAATAGGTATTGTGAAACGCAACTGCTACAATTCAATTATGTCATTATTAGCAACTAATATTGTACAGTGCTCAGACAAAAGTCCTAACCATGGACTGTTCCAAAGCATTCGATGACAACAATCTCTGTGACTACTAATTAACTTAGGATATATAACGTCAGAGGACAACCTGAAACCTGGTAATTAAAATCATTTTCAGTATTATATCTTAAGAGTGTTCTTAATAGAAAGACATAACTAAGTTTCATGTGGTCTCTAAAGTTCGCAGGCTCTTGTGTTTTATACCGACTGGACAATGTAAACACTGGGCTAATTGTGAACAGAGACATTAGAGTTGTAGCTTGGTGTAACTGTCATTATTGGGGACAAATAAAACAACAAGAATAATATATATTTTTAAGTTGTATTGGGAGTTTCGGGATCACAGCCCTACAAATAAATATTTCACAGAAGGAATCAGATGGGTTCCTTAATTATAAGAGATAACACCCACATTTCCGATACCCTAAGGGTAATTGAGTATCGAATACTAAGTGGCACAGGTTAGCATAGTACTAAATGGGTACATAATAGGAAATGGGTATTGGTCGATGGTCTACCAAGTGGGTCGAGCAAAACGACAAATTCAATAACAAGTACCAAGTGGGTACAAACTGCCAAATGGGTAAATAACATATAAAGTACCAAGTGGGTACACCAAACAGCCAATTGGGCAGTAACAATCTGCAAAACAGGTTCCGGAAAAACTGGGTGAGCAGATTAGCCGGAGTGATAAAAAGAGATATTGTAAGGAACGTTGTGTTGTGGATCAGTATGTGCCACATGGGCAGGGTTAAAAAGGTAGTAGGAACCAATGAGAATTGGACCGATGCCATTCCCGAATTTGTCTCCATATTCATACTCACCCCCTCCCCCCCCTCCAGAGAGCAGTCACGACGTTCGACATGAGTACAGATTAGATACCTCACGATGAGCAGTACCGCTCCCGCAAAGCTCGAATCCCAGCCACACCCTGGGCGACGATAGAGCCGGAGTTGTGGTTGCTGTGCATTACAGGCACTTCTACTGACACCATACCACACCCACCTACCAGACACTGCTATGCCTTAACTACAAGGGAAATTCCCCTACATAAAAGTGCAGGCACAAACATACCTGGAGGACCTGCAGTGTTTCCCACCCGATTATTGCATGGTACAGGGAAACCCAGCGATCCCGGCCGGGCCTTCTCCGGGTCCAAGCCACCCCCAAAACCCAACTCACCCTCACTCATATCGCAGAAAAATCCTAGCGAAATTCAGCCGGTTTGGGGCACGCTTGCTTACCCCAAGTTTAGTTTCCTTCTATCAGTACGAATCTAATGCACCGTGGGTGAGCTAGGGTAGCTCAGCAGAAGATAACTGACGTTCAGGTTCCTGTATGCTCAGGTCAATAGATTATGCACAACTGTTGGTATTGCGCTGGAACAATTAACTTGCGTACCAGAAAAGGTAGGCGTTGTGACAATGGCTGGGGAGTAACCTTACCCGGAAGCATGAGCTGTTAGGGAAACACGATGTAAAATTGTACTCAGAAGGTGCATGTGTTTTCTGAAAACAGAAAAAGATTGTAGAATTTTTATAAAGGTAGCATACAAGTAATGGTACAGAAAAGGTAAAGCACCATCAGCATGGTACATGTCATTTCATATAAAGATTCATGAACTTATGCAAACTTAGTATTCAAAANTCCAGGAGTCCCACCAGTTGTGACCTACTTTTCATTTGGCGAAATTTAGCAGACGACAGAATAAAAATATCGGTGAATCTTCACTGATTTTATTCGAAAGATCATGAAATCTATGGAATCGTACAGATAATTCGACTTTAAGGTACATATCCAGCTCTACATGAACATGTCGTATCAGTGGCCTTGTCATTTGTCAGGTGAAGGTGGCCCCGAGGCAGAGGGGATTTTCGCTGGCTCCTCGAGCCATTTTTTCATCGTCACCTTTACAAATTCCCATATCATGAACGTACGATTCTCTGTTGAAAAGCATCACCTCTTGTCTCTGTCGAAGCATTTTCAAATAGTGCAAAAACACTCATCGATTCCACCAGGAACGTCGTTTAGCGACAGTGTATTTGCCACTGACATCTCGTATGAATGTCGGGTATCACGTGACTCTTCGCATAGGGGCGGAGCTTGCGATAGGTCAATTGTCTGAGCGGCTGCACGCTTGTTATCCACTGTGAGCATTTTATTTTTTTCGTTTTTTCAAGAGAAAGCAGTAAGATCGCGCTAATTTATTTTTTAATTCGTGTTGCTCCATGCAAATACATTATATCCAGGAGACGTGCTGCTCATTTGGGACGTACTTTTGTTGTGCCCCAATAAGCCTTAGTTTTCAGTATTGAAAATGACCCCGGGTAACTACGTAAAATTAAAATACGACACAGGTCGCATTTAATTGGGAGTCTAAATTTAACGTGAACTACTGTGAAAAATGACCTCATTGGAGTCATATAGATAAACGACAGGTTTTAAAAGTTCATTAGGGTGTTTTCCCGTTCCGTGATTTTACCAGACGAACAGCGGTTGTGAGCCGCGTGTGATAGTATTGACTTCGATTGTATAGTTGGGAGATTTTGGTGATTCAAAAACTTTAAACATATTAACCAGGTTTTGATGGAGAATTCAGAAATGTCATTGGTTTATGTTCAAACGTTTTATAACATAGACTCAGTTCCTCTCCTGTGCATCGCTCGGGATTGCCAACGGAAAATATTTTTCTCTCACGCACGGTATTACTCTCTCACGGATCTGAAGTCACCCCCGATCAAGAATCAGGCACTTGTTGGCGTTTTGTAGTATCCCCACACCGTGTAATTATGTGCTCACAAAGAGATCATCGCCGCTCCCACACATTATTTCGAACCGTGCCTATCCACCCCCGCCCTTAATCTGATATACGTACATGTACTGCGCGTCCCTCAGCCGCCCGAGAAATTTAAAATAACTTCTGCTCTCACGCACGCTCGGCCTCAGTTCAGGAGTTTATAAATTTGCGGCGTTGACATGCAGAGATACGGCGGGTTAATAAGGTGAAGAATAAGAAGATTTAAAATGACAACTATTATCTCTCAACTGAAATTGAAGCGCTGAAATGTGGTAAAGGGACTTATTTTTTTTTAGATTTGCTTGTCTCTCGATGGCCTTTCGATATTTTGTTCTCTCGCTCGTACATGCATTTACTTTAGAGTACGATTTTAAGCGCAACGCCAGACCAAACTTGAAATTTGGAGCATATATTAGGAATTTTACTCAAAATCGTATTCGAAATATAGATGAGATACATGTACACTTCAGTTCGAGTATACTCGAGAATTGAGTACATGTGCGAAATTTCGAGTAAAGATATTTCGAGTATGACATTGAGTACACCAAAGCTGAATATGTACTCGAATTGAGTATGAAGTGTGGGTTTGAGCATGATTCGAGTCCTAGCACGGAGATTGGAGACCGGGCCCTGGGTTCTAGAAGGCGAAGGCGATGCCTACAGGATTAGTTGAAAGCCGAGGTGATCAGCACGGCGTTCTCACCTGGCTACATCTCACTCACCTGGTCCCGCTCTGAAATACAAAAACTTGAACATTCACATACGTGTACCTGATGTTCTCCTTCCGAGAGATAAATCATACACTTACATGTACTACGCAGCCGAAATAGACATTTGCAAATATCTTTTATCTGATATTAACCTTAAACACAGTACTAAATGGGTTCATAATAGCAAATGGGTATTGGTCGATGGCCTACCAAGTGGGTCGAGCAAAACGGCAAATTCAGTAACAAGTACCAAGTGGGTACAAACTGCCAAATGGGTAAATAACATATAAAGTACCAAGTGGGTACACCAAACAGCCAACTGTGCAGTAACAACCTGCAAATCAGGTTCTGGAAAAAATGGGTGAGCAGATTAGCCGGAGTGATACAAAGAGATATAGTAAGGGACGTGGTGTTGTGGATCAGTATGTGCCACATGGGCAGGGTTGTTCATGGATGAAGGATCCTGTCCACCGCCACAACCCGCGTGGGGGCCGTGACCCTGGTAGAGGAGTGGCAGGGGATGGGGGAAAAAGGTAGTAGGAACCAATGAGAAATGCCATTCCCGAATTTGCCTCCATATTCATTGAATCTCCCCCCCCCCCCCTCCGGAGAGCAGGCACGACGTTCGACATGAGGCACAGCAGATTAGATACCTCACGATGAACGGTACCGCTCCCGCAAAGCTCGAATCCCAGCCACACCCTGGGCGACGATAGAGCCGGAGTTGTGGTTGCTGTACATTACAGGCACCTCTACTGACACCATACATGTACCACACCCACCTACCAGACACTGCTATGCCTTAACTACAAGGGAAATTCCCCTACATAAAAGTGCAGGCATAAACATACCTGGAGGACCTGCAGTGTTTCCCACCCGATTATCGCATGGTACAGGGATACCCAACGCTCCCGGCCAGGCCTTCCCCGGGTCCAAGCCACCCCCAAAACCCAACTCACCCTCACTCATATCGCAGCAAATCCTAGCGAAATTCAGCCGGTTTAGGGCACGCTTGCTTACCCCAAGTTTAGTGTCCTTCTATCAGTACGAATCTAATGCACCGTGGGTGAGCTAGGGTAGCTCAGCAGAAGATACCTGACGTTCAGGTTCCTATATGCTCAGGTCAATAGATTATGCACAACTGTTGGTATTGCGCTGGAACAATTAACTTGCGTACCAGAAGAGGTAAGCGTTGTGACAATGGCTGGGGAGTAACCTTACCCGGAAGCATGTGCTGTTAGGGAAACACGATGCAAAATTGTACTCTGAAAACAGAAAAAGATTGTAGAATTTTTATAAAGGTAGCATACAAGTAATGGTACAGAAAAGGTAAAGCACCATCAGCATGGTACATGTCATTTCATATAAAGATTCATGAACTTATGCAAAATCAGTATTCAAAAATCCTTTTTATTTGATGGTGCTTTTAAGATGAAAACCGACAGTCTGATACAATCATTAATTAAAACCTCAAATTTCTATGGTATGATATTCAAAAACAAGTCTGTTTAGTCTAACGAACAACGTCGGTAGCATGGTGTCCAGTTCAGTTGAGTCCCATAGGCTGGTTTGGAGATACCATTTGGAAAATTTTTCGAATGTTTCATTCCCATAACCAGAAAGTAAAACATCAACATTTAACCTGCAGTGGAAGCTTAATATCGAAACGAAGTACAGCACGGACAGATAAACCATTAACGGGCAGGCAAACTTGAATATAAATGTACCGGGCAAAAATCACAATAAAAAGACACGAGGTTGGCAGTTTTAAAGTATTTTATTGAAAGTTACATGTAAACGCATTTGTTACATATTTGGCTGCTATGCAGTTACATAACAACTGTGTATTAAGCTATGTGTTACAGGAAGATCTTCATACGGAAACTTGCATGTCTACTATATGTCTATGAAAGAAAAAGAAAATATCTACAAATAAACTACAGAACACAACTATACGAGAGGGCGGAAACAGGCTCTCAGGAATAATAGTACCGCGAAAATCATATAAAATAGACAACACTAAGTACGCAAATCAGAAAGCTACTTGGTCTATAAAATATGATCGCCAGTAAAAAGGCCTAGCACCGTATCAATGTGTTCAATCCATAATCTAGAGCTAAGCAAAAGGACAAATAACATTTGTGCCGGCAATGTCAGATGGGCACATCTCAGTGGCGGATTTAGGGGAGGGGGGTCAAGGAGGCCATGGTACTCCTAAAATTCTACCAGATATCGTTTGGCATTTCGGGTGCAAATTTGCTGACTAGCCCATGCGCGCAACCAGGGAGGCTAAATTTGCCGATGCGGAAGAAGGCGTTGGTGAAATGAAAACAAACTCAGACCAGGTCTAAACTGGAGTTAAACCAAATTTTACTAAACCATTGGTCTAAAAGTTAAACCACCTTTTTGAAATGCAGATTATCTTCAAACCTGGTCTAAGTCCAGAATAAACCAGGTTTAACTTTAAACCACCTTTGTGAAATCAGCTGTAAATGTGTACATGTTTTAGTGTATTTTCCTTCGTACGGAAACTGTAGATCAGATCAGGCTATGAGAACTATATTTTTATGCACCTTTAAATGATCCTGTGATTGAAAGTGGATCTTGATATAGCAAACGAAATAGGTGGACCGAATTCAAAAAAGCGACAGCGCTCTATGGAACAAACCTTGGCGAAATCTAGTAGAGGTCTATGAAACCAACGTCACCAACATGAACCACGCCATAACGCGTACACTAAAGGACAAACCATAGCGCATAGAGGAATCAGTCAATTGAAGGGCAGTCACCAAATGATAAGATCTCGAATATCTCCAGAAAGCGAAGTCGTGGCAAGAAACCACTCACACCCAGCGCGCTAGATACAATGTAGCCCTTAAAGGAGCATGCCTCCCAAAAAAACAACCCAGTGTGTATCAGTTTAAATCTAGTAGTTCCATTCGATAACGGCACGTTCGGTTACGTTACCTGACACCTGACGGCAGACGGAGGTGTTGAAATTATTCAATGACGTCAACCGTTTCACACGCAGTCTGTTCAGCAGTTCACAACACGGGTTACTGGTGTCAGCTTATCGCTTGAATTCATCGTTTAACACCAATAAATCATCAAACTTCGATGCAAAGCCCTTAAAAATACACCGAGTTCTTATAAAAACTTTCTTTTTATATTTCGCTGTTAGGGATTTATTGGTACTTGGACACACCGCAGCCTACAAAGTTCGGTAGGCCAATTTACCAAGGTCCATAGCAAGAGTTTGGTGTCTGTTCGGAGATAAATTCGAAGTATTCTTCCACGAAATACAAATAGGAGAACCTAGATCTGTGTTGTATATACTTGTGATTTTTTTGGGTTATAAACACACAAAACGCTTGTTATCCCGGCCAGTGCCTCGGAACCCGATCAAGCCCGTCGCGCCGGACTGACTCGTTATCCCGGCCAGTGGCTCGGAACCCGATCAGGCCCAGCTTGAGTTGGAAACTAAACCTCCATTCATGATAGCGAGTCAAAGAAATAATATGCACGTAATTATTTATGTGAGTTAGCCACGAAACTGAGAATCTACTTACTTGTCGTCTCCCCTCCACAGACCGTCAGGGCAAAGGTTGTACAGTAACAATGATTTGAATAATGCATTTGTATTTCTAAATAAAGATTCCCCTAACATGTGACCATTGCATATCAAATCGAGTAATTGTTTCATAACAGTTTTTTGTCAGCAAACACTGAATTAGCATGCTCTAGCACGGCATCGGTGCCCGGTCACCTTTGTTGACGGCATCAAAAGCTGGTAATGCAGTGTTTTTTTCATTACTGGCTTCTCAACATTTGCACTCACGAATACTGCAAAGGCATCACAAATTGTATCAATGAGTTTTGTTTCAGTTTCACATAAGCATTGGTTAGGATGAGAATAATTTATTTTGAAACAGAACCTAGAATAATAAACGTCTACATGACAACTCGCCCGGTGCCAATCCTGACTACGTCAAGAGCTCATCCGACGAAGACTTCACGAGTCGGATCGTTAGATTTCACAGGCTATCAGTTCGAACAGGAATACATTGATCAAAAAATACAAGAGAGGTGCCGTGAACATGCACAGGCAACGGAACGTATGGATAGTTCTTTGGTAAGCCGGAATTCGTCAGAGAAATCACTGTCGACGAAATGCCGGCCACGGACCCGGAGATGTTTCACGGCTTCATACTTGCTATTAACAGCGTACCTTTCATTATTCACTACCGCGAGCCACTTCCTAAGCATTTCGGGCTCTCGAGGAAGTCGAATAAACGATACATTGTATACCCACTTTGTTTGCAACTTCATAGTTCGGACAAAGGGGAACGATGCAACGCACTATAGTGGCATTCACTCTGCAGACGAACCACTGACGTCGCTGCGTCGTTTCTCACCTTCCTCACAGGTTAACGCGACACCTCGGCAAGGTGAGGTCGACCGTATAAGAGGCAAGGTGGATACTGACCGATTAAAACAGTAAAAAAGACGATCGAAATCGGGTGGCATTCTCCTTTAAGGCCGATCTATTCACCTACCAAATTCCAGAAGGTTCTGTCAAAGTATCGAGGAGATAGAGAACCACAAATTTAACATTGTGCAAAAAATTACCCTTACAGAAATATTTTGTTTCCGATTTTAGCCGGAAAACCAGTCACACTGGTATTGACGAGATAAAAATTCATTTGCATGTCGATCACTCAAAATGCAACTTGTAGGCCAAAGAAAGTACAGGTACAACCAGTGAATGTCGAGAACAGTAGATGTATGTCAGTTCGAGAAACGGGGTTACCAGTCAGATCGACAGGTTTGGCGGCGATATCTAACGTTATATTCAGACAGAGCTGTCAAGGTACACCGGAGATACAGCAAAAAAAAACTTCAACTGGAGGTGACCATCGGCATCCTGCAAACATGTAAACGAAATAAGGACTGGATTGTTGGTTTTATCCACATTTCATTCTCAGTAGAGGCCGGTCATCAAAGGAACGATTCTATTCACCGACTGGGCCAGTGGTGAGAATAATTGTAATTACTTTCACTACTGTTTCGTATCAGTTCATTATACATGAATAAAAGAAGTCTTGAAGGCATTCGGGATATTCTGTTAAATTTTCTTTTCGGGCCATGAAAACCGATGGGAACAACGCAATCTGAATAGGGGAGTAAAGTTAGACTACACGGGATTTTGAATTTTTAAAAGTAGCCAAGTAGTACCAATTATGTCAACAAAAATTCAAGCTCTGAGCTATTAATTGGGAAGCCGGTCCCAGAAGGGCATATCAACTGATTAAACGGCTTATAAAAAACTAGAAGCTGGGCCTGAAAGAATGTCAATAAAACCGCGTACCAGTTGTGATGTATTCTAGTTTAAAGTGCATGCTCACGATATGGGATAATCTCCAGTAACTCGAGAAATGCAAGTCTTAGAGAAAAACAAATGCTCTTGCAATTATTTCCACATAGGAAAAGGTCTGAAAAATCTCTCCAGAGACAGTGGATAAATGTTTCAGCAAACCACAAAATCGACAAATGGCCCACTCAGCAAGTTCGATTTCAACACAAGAACACTAGGCTTCGAGCAATTCGCAAGACACACGCTGCATGTAAACCACAGCGATAAGGAATGCGACCAGTAGCCTTTGAATACTGAAACAAGTGGAGGAAAATGCAAGTTTTGTGGTGCTTGGACACTCCATTTAGAATGCAACCAAGGTCAATTGAAAACATCACAATGGCGGCCATATTTGCCGTCTTGAAGAATATCGTGTAAAACGCAACGAATTTCCGCATCGGTTGAGCAAATGAAACACATCTAAATTACAATTAATTATGACATTACATGTTACTGATATACATGTAGATGTTTTGATTAGAATGTACCATTATTTTTTATTGGATTCTATTAGAAATGAAAGCTAGGTAACGTGATTCACATAACAGAGGATTGGTATCAAGTCGACAATTAATAAATGTTACAGTCTTTCTATTTTCAGAAAATATATATTTTTTGAATTAAAGTCTATCAGTCTGCAACTATTTTAACCATCGAACCTTTTTCATAAAATTCTACGGTTTGTGAAACCACACCGAAACAAAAATGACAACCATACGACGTGGTCTGTGGTCCACTATGTCACGTTCTTAATAAACTTAAAACTAGACAAAATATGACTACTTGAACAAATGCATTATCTGCTTTCAAAATCACAGTACTGCGACACGTCACTTGCCTATTTTTTTATTGAAAGCCAGAAACGGAATCATTTACACCTGAATTTATTAACTAGATGCGGGACGTTCGGTTCATGTTTTTCTCTATAAATGAGCACCATTCGTCATTCGACAGTCAAACCTAGACATTGACTCGACACGTTTCGACAAGTTGGTAAGTTTGGTATTTCAGTGGCGTACAGTTGCAATTCGCTCTGTAGAGCTATTGCCATAAGTACTGTCATTGCTATCGTTGGTCTTATTCTTCATCTCGATAGGACAGTAAAACACCACAACAATTTGAGTCACGTCATAGACTGCGAACACTTGCCACCAAGCTGTGAGAATCGAAATTCTTTGGGTGCAGGGTTTTATGCACGATATGAAAATGATGATGGACGCTAGTATATGTATCTTAGGCTGAATGGGTGAACGTTATGACCATAAATTACTTGCACAACTTAGTTTTTGTTAACAGTGTAAATTAATTCTGAACGACGAGCATGCAATCTTAAATTCGTTATTTAGGGATTATATAAATTCACACTTGTTAATTATTTTACGACATTATCAGTTAATGGCGCTCCAAGTAATTAATTCCAGCCGTAAATACTTGTAGTGAATTGACAACGTTATCGTTGCGCATTTAGCCAACGATGGGCTAAAGTTGGCTTAGGCAGTTAATGCCGTGAAAGCGAGTTTCATAGCTGGTAATTTACAGGACATTGGGTCAATAAATAGTAGTCGTAATTGTAATAAAATGTGTGGTAATTTGCATTCGAAAGAGTCTAACAATCCAGTAAACACAATAAAAACACGGCCTGTGCTGAATGCGCCAAACACACACAAACCGTGCTTCCCTAAAAAACGTAACAACAATCTCTGTACGAAACGAACAACAAACAATCGATAGAATATTTAAAACCTGTTACGCTGTGAGTAAAATGAACTCATTCGGTCGTTTTTGAAATGTACTGCTTCATTGGTGTTGAATCTTATAATATTTTGCCAGTTGGACGTCTTTGAACAACCAAAACAGCGTTAATAGGACGTCAGCAAGTGGTCTCGAATGAAGTTTTACCTCTGCAACCACGCAAGAACAGTTGTCGAACCATATTTTATAAGACAGCCATATTTTGATTATTTGTAGACAACCTCATGAGACTCAAACAATGTTGAAGTCGACCAATGTTATCGCTTTGCTGGCCGTTGCATGCTTGGTGCTCTACGTCAGGTGAGTATTATATCCATGTTTCATAATCTCATGTCCCGTCAAAAAGTTGCAAAATAAGGTCACATAGGTCTACGTCATCTCAAGCCATGATGTCATGAAAATGTGTCAACGTATTCCTTTCAGAACCACATACAAACGAGTACACATTCTAGTTACTCGTAGATAAGCCATGAACAGTAATAAACTCAGTTCACTGCCTCTCACGAGCTCGTGACCCTGCAGAATCATTAAAGAGGCCTTGAACTCAAAACAGACTAAATTGCAGTATTCAGAGTCACGTGGTTCTCTGCCACTGAAACATAATTCAACGTACCTGCGTAAAGATTTTCAATATCTGTTAATATCAACGCATTTTCTTTTACTTTCAAATTAAAAAATCCATCTTTTAACCGCTCGTCACTTCTTTCATTTTTCTCCCACAAGGCTATGAACTTCTCCTTATTTGGTATGGCAGGACATAAACGTAGCACATTTCTCTGATATGGAAAACGTGACCTTTGGTCTTTGATGTAAATGATATAATAGCGACTTAAACAGCAGCTAGACCGATTAGAGGCAATTTATATACATTTAAGTCCTAAACGCTTTAAAGTTAATTTTGAAAGGTATCGCAGTATACAAATATATTCTAAACTGCCCTTGGAAATATTTTCGGAAAATTACTTGTTTCACTGGCTGGCTTGATACTGCGCTGTCGACCTCGAATTCATAGTGCGATCACACATGATATTCTGCCGTTAACATTCATCTTGTCGGTCAGCTGTATGTAGAATGACTTACTTTGAGCGCATGCGCGCATTTATCTTAGTGGGAGAGAGATTTAAAACTCTGTGGTGAATATAGAGTTTTCCATCGCACGCATTTCATGGGAAGTACTAACTGTTTAATAGCGGTTAACAAAACACTTTGGGAAAACTTGTCGGAACCGGGTTTGATATCTTTCTTATTGTCATCTGAAGTAGCCGTTCTTGACTCACTGAAACAATGTTCATATACAGTAACGAAAGAAATATTTACTCAGCAGTGTTTCTTGTTGTTGTGTTTTCAGCGTCTCGGACGCACACCTTGAAACAGGGCGGGTTTCCCGCTTTCATGAAGTCAGGCGTGCAAAATCCTCCCGAATGTCGTCGTTGGACAGTGAAGGGAACGCAGGAAGTTTTGAACGCGAGGTTCAAAGCCGGGAACTCGTCGACGATATGGACTAAAGTTGTTTCATTAATCTTCATGAAACACACTTAAAATATCTTAAAAGACTGAAATGTATTGGAATTATCTCACAATCATTTCGAAGAAAATATAAATATCTATGAACGCATTTATTGCATTTTGTTTTTATGTCAACAACGCAAAACGATGTTTCATTATAAAAATCTACTGAATGTCAAGACCGTAGCCCAGCAATCAAATGATACAATGAGAGGTGCTTCGAACTCGCATTCGGGTAGGAATCAAAATTACCAGGATTTCAGATAAAGCATCCGCTTAACCAGAAATCTCCATTTTTTCCTAAATCCTTTGTAGGGCTTAGAGCACCTGCAGTTGTGAAACTGGTTTCGTCAGAATCAACTTCTGGGATTTAAAAGAAGTGGTAGTTTCGTATCCCGGTAGAGTATCCTCAACAAGTTGCTTGTCAAGGCGGCTCAGTCTGAGGGTTTGATTAAATGGGATAAATTCTATAGCGGTAAGAATAATTTTACAGAACGATGCAATAAGTGTAGTTGGAAAGTAAGAGGTCTGAGAAATACCGCCCTCTTTGAGACGATCAGATGTCACAGTGTTTCTAGGTGGCGGACTTTCTTGAGTGCATCAATTATGTCTCGTGTCGTTCGTAAATCACAATAGGGGGTAAGTTCTTAATTTTAGAAAACCCAGCACAATTGTTTTCAGCATTTTGTATTCATGCGCTAACCAGTGGCTGGTTCAGGGGGGCAAGGGGGCTATGCCCTCCCTAAAATTCTCCCAGATTCCATTTGGCAGTTCGGGGTGCGAATGACTGATTAGTATATATGCGCGCACCCAGGGGGGCTCGGGGACGAGTGCACAATGCATAGGCCTTGAACAAACCCCGTTTTTTTAGTAGTAAGGTCCACAAACCCAAAGATTTGAGACCCCCACATCCCTACATTTTAGGCTGGGCGCGCGCACCCCTAACTCAAAATCCTAGATCCGCCCCTGCTAACTGCGAAGCGATACCGAAGCTACATGCAGTGAAACAACACGTGAGGGTGAGATAAAGGTCATATACACACTATATAATGACAAACTAAACTACCAGATAAATACAAAAGTTATATATTATATGTTGAGCTGTAAAGGTGGGTGACAATCGGTGCTATTGCACCATTCGATGAAAATCACTTCACCATTCTCAAGGAAAATATCCAACCACCACAAGCATGGTCATAATTAACACGAACAAAGATACCAAAACTTACTTATACATTGTAAAGCAGTCACATGAAGAGGTCAAAGCTACCTGATGGTGAGCTCAAACTACCGCAGGTTGATATCCAGCGAAGACAGAGCATTCAGAAGAACAACGGCAAGGCTCTCGTTAATAGCCAATCTGAATCTATTTACATCATTGTGAAGAATAGAAAGATAAGCGTAATCTATTATGCGACCTGTTACCACAGAGTGAATACAGAGGTCACTAGTGTCACTTTTCGAATGTTCTGTTGCTCTCTGACCTAATCTCCTAGTTATCATACCAACATTTTGAGCATGTAGCCAAATTCCTAAAATATTCAAATGGACTCTGTAAAATGATATCGTCTTTTTGTTTTCGTTTGATGCACCTTTGATTTTTTATAAAAATCACAGAAGTCCTGCTTTTGATAACCCATTACTCACAAACGGAGCATTCTAAAACCAATTCCCATAAATTCTAGAAACGTACATGTAATGGTTTAAGCATAGTATCCGAAATATATGAAAACGCTCGCCATATCTAAGATTTCGTGTCCCAAAATTAGTTAAATTTGGAGTTTTTCAAACGTAAAACATAACCTTAACACAATGTTAAAGTTATGAAGGACCTTATCGACAAGTCTGAAAATTTATCCAAGTAGTACAAAACAGTAGAAGTGAACTTAGCAAAAGTACATTTTTCTGAAAGCAAAAACTCCATAAAATTTAGTTGTTAACTTTATACAAATCAGGCAATAACGAGACCACCAGACCATGTTTCGAGTAAAAGTTATTAAAAAGTAAAGATACATGCATTGCATCCATTACATGACCAATTATTGTATGGTGTAATTGTTCAAAATAAACTTTCAAACACGCTGTTGCAGTTTTATAAAATTTTCATTTTGTTTTCGCTTGATGCAACTTTCATGAAGTTTTGTCACAAAAATCATACAAGTAATTGTTATACTTCATTTTGCAAAAGTACAAATTTTAAAAACAATTCCTAACGTTAATTTTTTAACAACGCAAAGTGCATAATATCAGAAACTTTCGTGTGAATCCATCCAGCCGCTTCTGAGATATTGTGCCAGGAATTGAAGGTTGGCCAAATTTGAAAATTTTCTAGGGTCTTACAGAACATTAAGCACAACTAATCTGCAAATGTTACAAACCAATTTCACTTCTTATCCCGGCATTTTTTGTGTATTGAACTTTAACATTTCAATTGTTAAAAAAAGATATATTCAACCATGTTTTCACGTTGTGTATTTTCAAAATTATTTAGTTATTTATTTATTTCAATATTTAAAATGAGGGTGGCCTTTTTAGTGCCATCACTGCTTTCCAAGAGGGCCCTCAACAGCAGGATTTACAACTATACAATAAAATACAATGAAATAGTAAAACAATAATGAAATACAAGTAACAATGCAACAATTAAAACGGGTTGAGAATTTAGATAGTAAATAAATAATTGACGGAGGATGATGAAATTAGACTTAGGGACATGAAATTAAATGAAAAAAAAATAGTGAGAGTATATACAATAATGACAATTATTAATTAAGACAGGCACAGGTGTAAGAATGGGTAAATAAATTACCGTAATTTTTTAATATTGCAACTGAAAGCATTAACTGAACCGGAACGTTTAATTTCTGGGCTAAGAGAGTTCCATACTGCAGCAGCAGCATGAATAAAAGATCTCTTGCCGGTCTTGGTTTTAATTCTTTTAAATGAAACATTACCATCAACGGCAGAACGTATAGAGTAAGCAGCTTGTCTGGTTCTGAATTTGCGGCTGAGATACGTTGTAGCCAAACCATTAACACATGTGTGTATGCAACAGTCGGAGAGATTTTTATTTCTTTGTTATACTTTAATCAATCCAAGCGTGGAGTACAGGTCTCCCTAATTGTAGTATCCATAATAGCCCTGTCGGCTCTATTTTGGATATCGCCTGAACCTTGCTTACAAGTGTGTCGCTGGTATGTACCCAAACTGGTAAACAATAATCAATATGTGGCTGGATAACTGAATGGTAAAGTGTTTTAAGAGTGTTGACATTAAGAAAATTACCTAGACGTTTAAGTACACCGATTTTTTTTGACAATTTGTTTTGTTATGTGTTCTACATGATTTCTAAATAATTTTAAGGTTGGGATTTAAAATAAGGCCCAAATACTTAAACTTGTCGACACACTCGATATGGGAAACGTTAATAGACAATTTTTGTTGTTTTAATTTCTGGTGGGTTCTTGGTTTTACTAACGTTAAATGACCTGACACTGCGTGTAATATCAAATAAACATTGCAAACAGAAGGTATAGTCTAATTAGGCTTCAACCTTAATTCTCAATCAAGTGTACAAAACTTTTTGTACGGTAATTTGAATGAGGTTAACACAATTGCGAATTTTGCAGATATTCACGTACAGGCCACAAGGCCAAATGACGCTGCTAACTTTTAGATAGCGAAGGTGCTTACAGGCTTGAAATTATGATGGGCCGTTGGGGGGAAAGTGTCGCCGGAAAAATACGAGCGTAATTGTCTACATTACGCAGTTGTTTACGCCATTAATTACGCCGTAAAATTACGAGCGTAATTTAATTCTTTACGGCGTAAAATTACGCTCGTAATTTAGTTTAAACTCTTAGCCAATGACGTTGGGTTTCACAATCCACGATCGCGTGCTCTCATGGAAATGCTTATTTACTGATGGATNAGTCATTAACTCTTTGCGCGAAGAAACTTAAAAACGAGACTTCGCACGTGACACCTTGATTCAACCAAATTTGATAAAAACCGTATTTTGATAGCAATTGTCTAACAGAAGATACCCAAGTATTTCTTCCATTCCTATCTAAATCAACTAACATGTCATAAGCCGCTTTAGCGTATCTAGTAGGTGTACATGTACTCTCGTTTGCTTTTTTTCTACGATAGACCTATTAATCACACGACACATCTACGATCCGGGTACATTATACATGTAGATGGGATCCGGGCAAGTAGGCTATTTTTTATATGTGTCAAAGAAAAAAATCGTTTGAATTGATACTCATATCGTGGAATTAGACTAATGAATCTATGGTTACATTACTCACATTTACAGTTGCCCAGATAAAATTATCTGCTGGCATCTCAAAACCTAATCGAGAACGGCGAGCGGAGGTTGTCGGCTATTCGTCAATATGAGCACTAACTTTGGACTTGAGTGCGGAAGATACCTTCATATTCTCACACCAACCATACCCAACTACGCAACTCGACCATTTAAAAAGGAACACAACTGGAAATAATATACTGTATACCAGTCTGGTCTGCTTTAAAAAGATGGATTGCCAATTTTGTAGTTCTCTATGACATAATCCTAAACAATTGCTCTACCAACTGTATCATTATGAAGTACAAACCATTAGGCATTTTATTTGGTAATTAATTGCCCAAACCCCACAGTGGGTGGACTTGGGGACTATGTTCATCATCTCCAGCTGTCCCAATGGAGATGGAGAAAGCGTGACGCAGTACCTCCCCCTTGCGTTTTCGTGAAAAAACGCCTGTATTATCGGTGTAATTTGGTATAACCTGAAGTAGACAATTCCAATCACCTTTCGGGAAATCGGATCCGTGCAAATGCATACTTCAACCGGCTTCGGACCGCCCAAGCCGTGATGTTCGAATTCCCGGTTAAACTAGTCGAGGTCGAGGAAAAATCATCAAATTTAGCTGGGCGAGCCCTTATAATTATACCTACAGGATGAACTAACGCTGACAAAAATAAGCTCCCCTACAAGCCCAGATTAAAAACATTGCGAATCCAGTGAAAGGGCCCGCCGGAGAGCGGCCTCTTGACAGCTGATCGCCTTGTCGTAATATCATGGAAATATTTTCCGAATTTTATAAAATGTCTAGTACGTTTCAGTAATTGTCTTATCGACGGAGCCGGCAAAACCTCTCAAGCACTAGCAGCACTCCGTGAGAGAATTTCGGCCAATAACCATTAGAATTTTGTTTGTACTTTGGCTTACATGACCGGCGTTTAAGCAATGCGTGGGTCACAGGTTTGCATTGCTTTATGTTAAAAATATTTTAAAACCTCGTTAGTATTCAAAATTTCAATTTTTCTCTCAAAATTTCACCTTGCTTTTGTTTACATATCGTTCATCATCATTGAATATGGCAGACCGGGAGCCACGCGCTGTCCGGCTGGCTTACGGGTATTGTCGTCAGGGTGTCGTCTCTGTAAAACGTATGTCAGTCTTAATTTATGTGCATAATTTGTAATAATAAGCTGTAATCATCAGTGTGGTTTTCAGGGAATGGAAATTAGTAGTATGTCTGCTTTTTTCTAAGATAGAAGTACAAGATTTTTACGTCGTGTTTTGCAAGCCAATTCCCTCTCTACGGGTTTCTGCTAATTACATGTTCCAAGAGCCTCCTATTGGTGGTTGAGGCAACTAAGAACAGGCAAATAGGACGAAATGCGGTACGTGTAATGCTTCGTACGTAGAAACTAGAGAGGAAAGATTTTTTTATTTTAGATTATGAACAGGTTAGAAATGACTGAACAAATTATTAGAGGGTCAGTTTTTGGAAAGGTGCAATATGACTGGCTACAAAGTTCCAACTTTGGCCAAAAATGGATTTAGTGAAAACCTTCAAAATAGCCGTTTTTGTCACACAAAATCAAAGTATACAAATTTAAAAATGAAATTTCAAAGTTATACTGTTAAGTTATTCAAGCATAGGCCTTTTAAACCACAGCACTCATTTGCTATCAGCTAACTATACATGCTAGTAAAATGCATTTAAACATGTCTACATGTCTGCAAAATGTAGGTATAAACAGGTCATAAGAACTACGGTAATGGATGGACATTTTTAAAAGCGAGGATTTTCTACAACTTACCAAACCGACCTCATATGCTAAGTCTAAAAAATCTGTGATTATGGGTATAGTCTCTACTTGATTTTTTATACGGAGTCACTCCTAAGTGCTTTGCAGGCCTGATTGTGCTTCAGGGTCTTCCTCATACAACGCGTCGCGGTTTNAACCGCCACAAATGATGATTTAGAAAAAAATTCAAATTCGCACTGCTCAACACCTCCCGATTACATAAGACGTTCTTCAGATACTGGCAAAAATGGCCGTGTGTATGCCTTAATCAACCAGCAAAACAGCAGAAAATACATGTAGGTTTATTATCTGTTATACTGCCAGCGTAGTAAAATGCAGGCTTGTTTTTGAATTTCTAATCGAAAGTGATCGTTGAATATATGTTTTTAATCGAGTTCACGCTTTGGTTTTGTATTGGTGCGTTTACTAGTGCATTAGTGATGCGTGAGTCTACCTGGATGTGTTTTCATTGTTTTTAATTCAGTACACGTGACTTCAATAGCTCAAAAAGTAAACATTTAACTACGACGTTTCTCATCACTGAAAAAACCCGACAAGCTTGTTCGCATTATTCAAAAGAAGTAGGTTCAAGCCTTTTCTTAATGAAGAAAATTCCTCTCAGACTTCAAATGAGCAAAAAGGTGACGGAGGAGATCTCCAAGGTTACATGTCACTACTTTGAAGATTCACTACTTCGAAGGTCCACTACTCTGAATATCTATTACTGCTTCAGAGTAATGAACCTTCGGAGTAGTGAACTATTAGAGTAGTGGTCTGTTCGCTATATGTGTATAAGCAACTTAAGTAGCACACGTACAGAACAACCTGATAAAATTTTCAAGTCATTCTCCGACTAAATGTTTCCGTCCGAGTATGTGATGGGGTATAATCACTCAATTTCATATATGGTTTGAAAGTTATGGTAATGCTCAGCAATCCAGAAAGACTTTCTGCCGGGACCACATTACATTTTAATTTCAGTCCGGGGTCGGTTTAGTTTTGCGAGTTACCGCCATGGCATCCTCGATTCCCTAGTCATCTCAACAAACTGGAGCTCCAATACGATACCGAATTTATGTACCTACAGTAGGACAAATGACATGTATATATTTTAACAGTAAGTCAACTGAAAAGGCGTCACTTTTTTACTGCCACAAAAACGCTTCGCAGCTATGCCGTTTTTCAACAGGATATCACGAGGCGTATCATTGGAAATCCCTTCGTCAGCTCTTCCTTGCGCATATGCTTATACCAAAAACAAAAGATAAATAATTCACGAAATAATTATCGTATTCCATACGTGACAGGTTTAAAGAATATTTTCAATTCTAAAAACCAAGAGAGCTAAAATGCAAAGCACTAGAATGTAGTGTTGAAACCCGGGTATTAATCGGCAGGTTAATTAGCTTATTGTAATCAGTCAGTCAGCTAACTTGTGTTGTCAATTAATTTAGGGTGTAATATCAATATGCAATGGAAATGAACTAGAGGTTATATAAATGACTAATTAAACTACTGGGCACGGAAATAGTTTTAAGGATTCAAAAGATTGCTACTACCAGACGACAACGACAAAAATTTTAGAATATGGATCTCTCTGCTTCGTTGAAGAATTTCATTGGGCATTCGTCCAAAATTATACATCTCTAGATATTAATTGGCCCTTTGATCAGCTGCCTGGTGCTGAAAAGATATCAGAGGTCGGACTATTCCCGGTATCTAGCAAGCTGAGGCTGAGGGCCAGGGTTCGGAGCGCACTGAAATAATAGTGTTTGTCGAATAATTTTGCTGAGAAATCCTTGGTTAGCCTATACGTCAGGCGTCTCATTTGGTGATTCCACTAAGAACAAAAATGAAAAAAATGAAGATGAAGCAAATTAGGCTTGATTTGATAACTACAACCAATTAGTCGGTGGGCCAGATTTTGTAGGGCCTCTAGAAAATGTTTTTTGTGAGTACTTTAGGGGGGCAATTTTATTTTGGTATTTTTTAGTTCATTTATTAGAGTGTTTTCAAAATCTANCAATTGCTCTACCAACTGTATCATTATGAAGTACAAACCATTAGGCATTTTATTTGGTAATTAATTGCCCAAACCCACAGTGGGTGGACTTGGGGACTATGTTCATCATCTCCAGCTGTCCCAATGGAGATGGAGAAAGCGTGACGCAGTAACTCCCCCTTGCGTTTTCGTGAAAAAAACGCCTGTATTATCGGTGTAATTTGGTATAACCTGAAGAAGACAATTCCAATCACCTTTCGGGAAATCGGATCCGTGCAAATGCATACTACAACCGGCTTCGGGCCGCCCAAGCCGTGATGTTCGAATTTCCGGTTAAACTAGTAGAGGTCGAGGAAAAATCATCACATTTAGCTGGGCGAGCCCTTATAACTATACCAACAGGATGAACTAACGCTGACAAAAATAAGCTCCCCTAAAAGCCCAGACTAAAAACTTTGCGAATCCAGTGAAAGGGCCCGCCGGAGAGCGGCCTCTTGACAGCTGATCGCCTTGTCGGTTTTAAAACACCTCTGAAGTGCTATACAATTATAACGACGAAAACGTAATATCATGGAAATATTTTCCGAATTTTATAAAATATCTAGTACGTTTCAGTGATTGTCTTATCGACGGAGCCGGCAAAACCTCTCATGCACTAGCAGCACTCCGTGAGAGAATTTCGGCCAAACCATTAGAATTTTGTCTGTACTTTGGCTTACATGACCGGCGTTTAAGCAATGCGTGGGTCACAGGTTTGCATTGCTTTATGTTGACAATATTTTAAAACCTCGTTAGTATTCAAAATTTCATTTTTTCCCTCAAAATTTTACCTTGCTTTTGTTTACATATCGTTCATCATCATTGAATATGGCAGACAGGGAGCCACGCGCTGTTTGGCTTACGGGTATTGTCGTCAGGGTGTCGTCTCTGTAAAACGTATGTCAATCTTAATTTATGTGCATAATTTGTAATAATAAGCTGTAATCATCAGTGTGGTTTTCAGGGAATGGAAATTAGTAGTATGTCTGCTTTTTTCTAAGATAGAAGTACAAGATTTTTACGTCGTGTTTTGCAAGCCAATTCCCTCTCTACGGTTTCTGCTAATTACATGTTCCAAGAGCCTCCTATTGGTGGTTGAGGCAACTAAGAACAGGCAAATAGGACGAAGTGCGGTACGTGTAATGCTTCGTACGTAGAAACTACGGGAGAGGAAAGATTTTTTTATTTTAGATTATGAACAGGTTAGAAATGACTGAACAAATTATTAGAGGGTCAGTTTTTGGAAAGGTGCAATATGACTGGCTACAAAGTTCCAACTTTGGCCAAAAATGGATTTAGTGAAAACCTTCGAAATAGCCGTTCTTGCCACACAAAATCAAAGTATAAAAATTTGAAATTGAAATTTCAAAGTTATACTGTTAAGTTATTCAAGCATAGGCCTTTTAAACCACAGCACTCATTTACTATCAGCTCACTATGCATGCTAGTAAAATGCATTTAAACATGTCTACATGTCTGCAAAATGGAGGTATAAACAGGTCATAAGAACTACGGTAATGGATGGAAATTTTTAAAAGCGAGGGTTTTCTACATCTTATCAAACCGACCTCATATGCTAAGTCTAAAAAATCTGTGATTATGGGTATAGTCTCTACTTGTTTATTTTTATACGGAGTCACTCCTAAGTGCTTTGCAGGCCTGATTGTGCTTCAGGGTATTCCCCATACAACACGTCGCGGTTTACCGCACGGGGGAGCGGGCGAAGACGCGGGAACCTTGCGGCTACNTTTGAATTCAACCTCTATGCCTGCAACCGCCACAAATGATGATTTAGAAAAAAGTTCAAATTCGCACTGCTCAACACCTCCCGATTACATAAGACGTTCTTCAGATACTGGCAAAAATGGCCGTGTGTATGCCTTAATCAACCAGCAAAACATCAGAAAATACATGTTGGTTTATTATATGTTATATTGCCAGTGTAGTAAAATGCAGGCTTGTTTTTTGAATTTCTAATCGAAAGTGATCGTCGAATATATGTTTTTAATCGAGATAAAATAATTCACGTTATAAATGATTATCGTATTCCATACGTGACAGGTTTAAAGAATATTTTCAATTCTAAAAACCAAGAGAATATGCAAAGCACTAGAATTTAGTAGTGAAACCTTTCAGGTATTTAGTAAAGGGCAGGTTAATTAGCTTATTGTAATCAGTCAGTCAGATCAGTTGTGTTGTCAATTAATTTAGGGTGTAATATCAATATGCAGTGGCCGAATGGACAATAGAGGTTATATAAATGACTAATTAAACTACTGGGCACGGAAATAGTTTTAAGGATTCAAAAGATTGCTACCGGACGACAACGACAAAAATTTTAGATGGATCTCCCTGCTTCGTTGAAGAATTTAATCAGGCATTCGTCCAAAATTATAAATCTCTACATATTAATAGGCCCTTTGGTCAGCTGCCTGATGCTAAAAAGATATCAGAGGTCGGACTGTTCCCGGTATCCAGCAAGCCGAGGCTGAGGGCCACGGTTCGGAGCCCACTGAAATGATGACCAGTGTTTGTCGAATTTTTGCTGAGAAATCCTTGGTTAGCCTATATGGAACCATACGTCAGGCGTCTCATTTGGTGAATCCACTAAGAACGAAAATAAAAAAATGAAGATGAAGAAAATTAGGCTTGATTTGATAATTACAACCAATGAGCTATGTATCTCATAACACTGGAGCAGACTACTACACTCTAGGTGGCGCTGTGTCAGAGGGTAGCAGACTACCGGAAATTCACAGTGCAAACTCTCGCGGCCAGTTCCGTGAAATCTCGAGGTTGCAATTTTACCACATGGGAAACGTACAATGAGAAGAGAGTTCTAAAAATATCGTGAGGAAGTTAAGTTCCGGGGCCTGGTTATATGCTTGTTAGTACCGAGGGATTCGTCTTTGCTAACACTTAGAGTGCACAGCTTCTGATCGTCCCGATCAGAAGCTGAGAACGCCTGTGGCTTGGATGGATAGAAATTGATCACCGTCCAGCTGGCCTTGGCCAGCTAGTAGAGACGTAGGCAATGACCATCGCCTCTGTTGGCCCGGGCCAACAGAGGCGATGGTCATTGCCTAGTAGAGACGGTGATTGTCCTTGACTTGGATAGTCAATGACCATCGTCTCTGCTAGCGAAGCCAGCAGAGACGATGGTCATTGTCTATGACTAATTGGAGTGCTTGCAAGACGTAATTTCTGCAGGAAATTCAGGTACCCTTCAGACTCTGAAGGCTTCAGAGTCTTCAGACTCTGGTTCCACATGCAATTCTCCTAATTAGTATAATCTTTTGAGGTTTTTGTTGTCACATGGCCATTCTCTTGGACAGGATTACATGGCCGTGTACACAGGCGTCTTCAGCTTCTTTGGATCGTTCCCAATACACTAATCACTGAACTTCGATGTCCATTTAGTGTAGTTAGGCCTACAACCAAATTTCAGCTGCAAAGTAAGAAGTTTTAACCTCGTCAAAAACAATTTACACTAACAGTTGTTATAAACTCGCTTTCTATTTTAGAAACAAACTTGTGATTCTGACCATGTTAAGTCGGTTTCAAGGTTTTTCTTAGATGTTGTTCAGATGACAAGTCAATTTTGGGTTTGAAAAGAAATGGCAGTCCGTAAATAAATAGACCATTCTTGGTGGATAACATCCCCATGGTACGTCGAGACAAGTTACAGGGTTGAATCCAGGATTTCGAGTTGGAGGGGGGGTGGGCAGGGAAGATTATTATAGCCAGGATTTTGCCCATCAAACATTCGGACCCCTGAACTGCAAAGTGGAATCTCTGGAAAATTTTAAGGGGGCCATGGCCCTCTTGGCACCCCTCCCCCCTAAATCCGCATCTGACCTAACTTGCATAGCCAACTTCGTATATATTTTCAATAGACGAAATCTGGGATCTATCGCATGAGCCGTGACGTCATTGTTCACTAGCGATACCTGGCAAAATTAGCAAGTTTTAATTCCAGCTAATCATGGTCGGCTGTTGTGTTGTCGGGTGCCAAAAGTACTCACAATACCAACAGTTCCATTATTGTAAGACTAATTGCTCAGCGTTTCAATGCCAATTTTTTTTTCGTTGTACTGGACAATGAAATAGATGCGAGAATTTCCTGTCACTATACACTATAACAGAAAACTGAAATTGGTAGTGTATTAGAGTGGCGCCTCTTCTAGGATAGTATCCTAGAAAATGTCAGAGTGGCAAATCTGCTGTCTATAATCTATGCTGACACTGAGTCCTGGGAGATGCTCTCGATTGCTCAACTGTCGCCTGATATGACTATTTATGGCTGGAAATTCATAAGAATGGTGTCGTGTGACCACCCAAAGCATGATTCTGAATATTGCGTGCAACACTTGTTATTCTACTGATGGGTTTCTGAGAATAGTAACACTTCCATTGGCGATTCAAATTTTGAATACCTTGCAACTGGAGGAATTGGTTAAATTGTTCATTCAGTGTTGGCTAAACATTTCCCCTCAAGGTTAGTACGATTTTCATGTCATACCAACCCTGGCATTCAGAAGCTTTCGTTAACTGCGAAAATCATCTTTCACAGTCTAGCCTTTTCAGTGTTCACATCCCTGGTCTGTTCTAAGGGTTTGTAAGGGATGCTTTGAAACCTGTACTTAAGCTACATGATTCAGTGGGGATTTGGTGATGACCAGGGTGGGGTTAAATTGGTTGCAACTGGGAGATTTCCTATAAAATCGTCTCTTAAAAGGATACCGAACCCGGTTTTGGCCTTAACAGATACTAAGAACAACTTTCCCATGCAGTTCTCTGAAACAAAATAATGCTCTGTAACCCTCGACAACCCTCAAAAGTTCGGAGCAAAATTTGAAAACTCCTTTCAAAGTCTGCTTAACGGGCAAGCGTGACCTGTGAATTACATGGCAACTGTGGTAAAAGACCACCCTTTAAGACCGTAATATACAATTTGTGAGTTAGAAAGTATGAGTTTTTAGGTGATTCCTTTCTTTATCTTTCTAGATCGATGCATTAGCAGGTGACAGAACAAGGATTGCTTGAAATCATCTAAACAGGGTTTAGTATCCTTTGAGGCATAGGCACATTTCCCTCAGGAGAGTGTGAGCCTTGACCGACAGCAATGTTGTGGATACTGGCAATTATGTGGCTGTCTGTATTCACTTTTTGGTGAATCCCGCTGCTTTTGGCATTGTCATAAAACGTGGACAATTCACTTTGGAATCTGTTTCATTGGACACGTGCACGATCCATGAAGTCTTTGGCCTAACATCATGCTCTTTGTTTTCAGGTGTTGCACTCTTGGCCCAAAACCAATGAAACCGTTAACAGGTTGGGACTGCCACCCGTGACTTTACAATAAACAACCACTCAGGTTACACTCTCGTGGTGAGAGTGATTTACATTTCAAGTGATCATACCAGTGCTGTCGCAAAAATGGCCGACACGGGTGACAGTGGTGACCAAAGGGATCTTCTGCCGCTATCAGAGAAGAAGAAGCGAAAAGCTGAAGGAAATAGAAGGAGTAACATCTCAAGGATTAGCATTGGAGACGAAATTGCACGCTGGATTTCCATCCGAGTGGCGTTGAACATCCCCAGTAATGCCGAGTTTGCCCGGGTTTTGCTAGATAGGTAAGTTTGTATTTCTCTGCTAGACAGGTAAGTTTGCTTTCTTTCGCTAGTTTGGTAAGTTTGAAGACTTCTTTCGGAAACAGATTAACACTTTTGATTGAAGTGAATAGCTAAAAATCATTTTTGAAAAACTTATTTTTTCCATGTTTTACCAACCACTTGAATTTCCTGCGAAACAATTTTAGATGATCTCTGATTTAGCTAATTTCCAAACTGACCAATCTGCTTTGACAGTCAGAGAACCTGATAGACCTGAGAGCAATCAAAATCAGCTCTGGGATTTCCGTGGTCTATACCTAGGAGCAAATAGCGATTTGACCTGTATTGTCACGTGCAGCAAATTTTTAAAAGAGTGCCTTGAGGGTCTTTCAGAAATGTTCATACTGTTAATTGATTACTGGAATTTAGTGCAAATGGTTCCAGCGTTCCTTGCCTATACCTATATGACCTGGAACTGTAAGTTGCAGATTTCGTGTTGCAATCTACATTTGAATGCTGATCATAGAGATTGCAATACAAGCGTGGTTCAATCCATACATTAAAGCTAGAGTGAAATAACAATACGCTTACCATTCTGCATACCATGAGAAGAATCCTTCATTGACACCCTAGCCAGTCGAGATAGGGCAACTCTACCAGTTTGCATACCTCAGAATTTGCTGGTTCAAATCAAAGACACCGACCATCAGCTGTTGGGGTTAGTTAAATCGCCTCGCACTTCTGATGTTATCATTCTCTGGATAGTGAGACTCATAAACACATTGCAGGCAATGATAGTATTTTTAGATTTTCGTTTTGAAAGTTCATATTTAACACATTGCGAAAAACACATGATTAGGTTTTTGAAGTTTGCAAATTGGACAAGAAATATGACTTTAACAACCTAAAGCATTTAATGTTTCAATAGTATGTTCCTCATTAATCCTGATGCATGTACAACATAACTGGGGCAATTACCAAACCACCAGGCAGCAGTTACATTTTGAGGTAAGCCAAGTGTCATCATACAATTCTTGGCATGTTAATTGCGTTCTTGTGCTGGCACAAAAAGTGGTTTTGACACGAAACATATTTTCAGTTACCACGCTTCTGGTCAAGGACAGCCGTCAGAGCTGCAAACAGTCATGTCACCATCATCGTCATCTACAGACACGGCGTCTGAGTCAGAGGAACCCTTTCCTGGGTAAGTTTTGACCCTCGTATTTCTAATATTTTAATAAAAATTTGGAAGTCATTTACAGGATGTTGTGTTCTAGCTAACTAATCGGTTATCATTTTGGGCTTGAGGGGAGTAACTAGATATTGGCTTAGAACTTTGGGACGCCTGTAAATGATGGGTGTGGCCCACTCACACTGTAGGCGTTTTGAAACTGACATGCAGTTCAACTGGGAACTAAATACACCTTAACAAAGGGTTTATGGTCTTGGTTACCTCACGTGGATCCATGGGAAAGCCAAAAATATGCAGCTACACATTGACACAAGGGCATCGGCTTTTAATATTGTCACCTATAGAGATGTCAAAAATGGGACAATAAAGGCAGCTTGAACAAGCGAGATGGTTCAATCCATCATCTAGTGGGCATCCAAATGTACACCTTGACTCAAATTTAAACATCTAAACTAGGATTCCGTGTTCACCATCTAGACACTTAAGTAAAGTAGACTCGTAAGTACTGGTGTCTCTGCTAATCCTACATGCTTCAAGCCTTCATCTAAATTGTTTTTAACATAAAAATTGACAATTTATAGGTATTTTTGTAGTCACTAGTCCTTTTATTTAAATATTACTAAAATTCAATTTAAAATTTAATTTGGTGTACAGTGAGATTATTTTCAAGATGCAATGCTATTAAGTAATTTTTAAAAATTATTTAATAAAGATCCCTTTTGAGATACTTTCTACATAAAGGTACAGTTTCTTTGACTCTTTACTCAATATTTTTTGTTATTAAAATGGAACCCACAGTGTCTCAATGAAATTTTTATCACACAACAACCCTTAAAAACCCTGAATAATTTTTACCTGCAGCACTGTTTTGGAGTCTTTTTTGGCGTCTGCTCCTCATTTGGCCAGACTACTTAAGGATGATTATAAAGTGCTCACATACACATATTTGCATATGCATTATATAATGATACACACGGCAGGCGCATGTCAATGCTCTGCGTTGCTCTTGTTCTTTGACAAATCAGATAACTCGCTATTAAAGGCTCTTTTTGTGATTTTGCCAGAAACACAAGTTTTTATGTACTGCAGTCTCATGAAAAATATTCCTGTATTCTTTTTACTTTTAAGTGTGTGCTCTTTGCATCTGCAATTGCAGTGAAATTGGTTTGCCACTGTCGAGGGCAGAAGAAGACCAAGCACACACTGAACAGTCGACAACGTAAGTGACAATACTAATGTGTTACCGTAGTGGTACAGTAAACTCGGTGAATTTATTGTCACATCTCGGTTTTGCCCCGACATTTTGATTGTCCAGGATGGCAAAGTCCTTCTCTATCTTTTCTGCCTACTGCGACACGCCCATGCAGTCACTTGTTTTCTAATTGCTGATTGAGGAATTCTTTCCTGGCAATATGGTGTTTAATCTGAGTTGAGAAATGGAGATAATTCCGCAGGGCTGTCAAACATCAAGAAAAAGTGTGACATTGAATTTGCAGAATGATGCAGTTTTAATATTTCGTTGTCTTTTTTTTTGCATTCTGTTTCTGTATGCATGATTATGATGGTGTTTTCATTGACGCAAAGCATTCTGATGAAGATTTTTTACCATGCTTGACTGCTGTTACTCCCCTTTATGGTAGTTTGAAAAATCTTGATAATGAATCCATCTCTATTTATAGAAAGCAAGCTGATGAAGATTTTTGAACAAGTTCGACTGCTGTTACCCTTTCTAATGGCAGTTTTAATGTTTCTGTTCGCCTCAATACCTACCAAGTTTGATGAAGGGTCTTAACGAAATTTGACAGAATTTTTTCACATGGGGTTACATATATCTTATATTCAGTGCTTTGAGTTTTTGTGAATGACTTGCCCTTCCCTTGTTATTGTTATGGTCATCAGTGCTTTGCACACTTTGTGAGCTTCGTTATATAATGTATTTGCTAATTATTGAAACTATGATAAGTATACTGTGATCGATGAGATTTTAAGTCACATTTTTTATCTAAACATGTGCTCATATGACACTCAGCTGTCTCACTATAAATAATACAATTGGCGGAATTGTTAGTCACTATAGCTGGCACTAACACAGGGTTGGAAACTGTGAGGGGGAATGTTTTGGTTGACTGTGAATTGTGGGTGGAGCAACTCAATAATGGAAAATTCCAAAATGGATTGGATATAAAGAGCCCCATTGACAGTATTCAGACTCGGAAGATATGCTATCGTGTAATGTAATTTTATAATCAGCCACTATGAACCCTTTCAATCATTGTCACTATGTGACATTGCTGGAGGTTACAAATTTCCCAGGCAAAATTTGTTGATCGTTGCTTAATTAGAGCTCCGCTTAAGCAGCTATAAAGTCACCTTCCATCACAAAAACCTTTTGATTTAAGCCAATTGGTCTGGAATTATTCATTAGTTTGGGCTTCAAATGAACTGACAGCTCGTTAATTCTTGAGACGAGACTGTGCAAGTCTTGTCGTGATGGCTTGTCAGTTTATTCTCCAAGCATCGTCTTGGGCAGTAACAAACAGTTGGCATTTTGTAAATTCAAAAACTATTCTCATTTGATTAAGGAACAAGTTGACACCGGTTTTATAGCGTCAGTGATGCATTGGTCAAAAGTTAGTTGTTTCTGAACGGAAAGCTTTTCTACTGGCGCTTCGTTTAATTATTATAAAGCCGTCCGAAATATATAACTTTATTAAGATTTTGTGACTTCCGAGTCACTTTGATGGTCGTTCAATTAAAGGTATTAAACTGTATTCTGAATACTGAAGAAATCGTTCTACTTGCCTCTAATGGTCAAGATAATTTTATCACGATTTCATTAAATTTTTAGGTTTGTGAAAGGATCCACTTTGATTGCACCTTCTCAGTTGAGTGATAAAATAGCCACAGATAACGGAAGCAGAATAGCGAAAATGGGAACATATACTCATTCTAGTTTCCCAGACTCCACTGCTTTGAACTTGGGAGGTGGGATTGCAAAGGAGAGTAGTTCTGACTATGCTGTGACACGTAACATGAAAACCTGCAAGACTGATACATTAAGCGATGCAGTTGTTCTAAAAATGGAGGTTGAAGTCGATGGGTACGATCCCGGTGCAGCGGTTCGTGAAGAGGGCGAGGTGAAGTGTTTTGATAAACGTGATTCTGTGACGGATTTGTGCGACTCACGGGACTCTGAGATGAGAAACTGTCAGGAGAATGAGCATTCTGGTTCAGAAACTGATGAATGTGAAAATGACTCTGAGATAGAATCAGTTGAAACCAATGAATGTGGTGGTATGCAAACAAATGGTTCAAATGTTGGTGATTCAGACGCAGCCGATTCTAAAGTTCGTGCAAATAATCAGTTTGGTAGGGGTCAGTGTTGTCGTAAGAAACGCAAAAGGATTGGTGAGGTTGATTCAGAAGATGACCCAGATTATGTGGCAAGTGATTTGTCCGAGTTTGAGTACAAGACTGACAACAGTTTGGATTCGGATGAGGAGGAGGTTAAAAAAGCAAAGGTGAAGAAAAAAGAAAATGTTGTTCGCCAAGTAAGGGTAAAAAAGCCTAAGCCAAAGAAAAAAAAAGAAAGCGTCAAGAAGCCGAAGAGAGAAAAGAAAGGCAGAACACCATATAAAGAGCGGAAAATCAGCGAATTGTATTATAGATTAGACGATGAACGGTGCACTATTACTAGTGTGAAATTCAAACCTTATTTAGAGGCTTTTCACGAATACGCATCTGAATCGCCAGAAAAACGCCGAGAGGGTTTGAGTGGCGCTAGTTCTCTGTCTTCTCATTTGGATTCTTCTGAGCAGCCTACTCAAAGTCAAGGCCGTGGTGACCGTATTGCTACTGAGGCACGTGAAGGTCTCGAAACGGGTGGAGCAAGTGGTGACCAGTCTCGAGTGGTATACAAATATCGCTGTAAAATTTGTGGTTACACATCCAAATCATTAAGTGTAGTTCGCGGGCATATTTCAAAAGTGGAGTTTTATGAGCCAACTATGTGTTCTGACTGTGGTGAGATGCTGCCCAATGCCAACCAGCTCTATATACACAGGAAATCAAAACACGAAACCATCCAGAGCCATGTGTGCACATATGAGGGTTGTTCTTATAGGTCCGATAAAATTACCTTAGTTAAAAAGCATGTAGCTACTGTTCATGAGAACAAGCGAGAGTACCCCTGTACGTGGGAAGGCTGCGGCAAGTGGTTCAAGAAACCGTATGCACTCCGCATTCACATGAGGATACATAGCGATGAGAAGCCAGTTGTTTGTTATTTATGTGGTTTTTGTTGTCGACAAAAAGCTTCACTTAACTGGCACATGAAGACAAAACATCCAGATAAACCATAGTCTTAGACTGCAAGTGTTTAGTGGAGTTGAAAGTTGTTATATGTATGCTTGGTCACATGAACGTGTATAACAAATTAGTGTTCCACCTCAAGGAGAGGTATGGTGATACCATGGGAAAGGGAGTACTATTGTATGATGTGAATCAAAGCTTGTTAGTGTTAGACCTTGCAATGTGAAGTCATTGATCACCTATCTGTTATGCCATGAGGTGTACATTTCCATTACTTACATGTAAGCCAGTCAGTGCTTGAAAAAATCTTGATGTTTCTACTTATTTTATGCAGGGTGCTATGTTTCGTTTTGTTATTATATAATTTTTTTTGTCATTTGCTGATGGAAAGTATTTCCAACAAATTTCCATTGGTTATTTGATATTTTATGTCTCTGTTAGTTGTGGCTAAATTGTAAGTTGTAGTTAGTTCATATCTTTCCCCAGTCGTTGGATTTTAGCCACAGCAATCTCGTCCACACAGTGGGATGTTTGGGTATTGTTCAAGCATCAGAACTGAAGAATTTTTTAATACTATGGCGAGCACTTAATGAAAATGACAGGTCCAATGTATAATTAAATATTTTTATACGTCCACTGATATGTCTTGACTCTTAATGGTGAAAGCATGGCACAATAACTTCCATTATGATACAGTGTTGACTGACCGATCGTGGAAATATCATGTGTCACCCAAATGTGGAATCTGGTAATTCGTGATTTGACCAATCAGACGGCTGAAACCATAAACCCCGGCAAGGAAGTGAACAGGTATGAACATGCCAGTATTTTGAGAAACGACAAATCGAGGTGTGAAGCGTCATTGGACATGTGATATAAGGAGAGTAAACCCAGTGGATTATTGGACATACAGACTGAAAGAGGGTATTCCCCCGTTCCATGTGGCCTAATAACACCCTGGGGATCAGTCTATATTTGTGTACTGAGCTCATGGCATAAATAACTTGCATGCAAGGCTTAAGCATATAAACACATCAACGTTAGGGCCATGTGACATTACCATTGCTTTGTATGCTGACTGTCGAGTGGCGCTATCTATTGTCCGTAGGTGTAAATTAGTTGGATTATGGGTAAAATAAATGGAAGTGTGTTTGATTAAAATTCAGTAGTTTCCTTGTTGCTCTTTTCTTTGGCAATTCCATGGGCGGCGCACCATAGGGGGCTGGGGGCTATAGCCCCCCACTTTTTCCCGTGCTATGTTGCACATGGTCTATAGGCGGTGCACCACAGGGGACTGAAGGGCTTTAGCCCCCCACTTTTTTCAGGGCTGCGCTGCCCATGAATTCACAACTCCATATGCATTGTGGGATTTGCTTGAATTTTCTACAAATCAGAAGTTCTTCAGTTTTTTCAAATTTTCTTATCTTTTTCCCTGTTCTGAATACAACAGCGTATGGTACTATTGCATAAAGCATCAAGTATTGATATCGTTGAAACGCCCTTGTTGCCGCATAATTCCTGTCTGTAGCTTCAAGTTCTGTTGTATGAGTTGTACAACCTATCTTGGAAGTAGTCTGGAAGTCTGTGAGTGGCTTTATTGTGAGTGCTGTAAAATTATGCAACAATATAAAGAGACTCAATTACACTCGCTGAGTTAAATAAGTTTTGGTATTGAAGATTTATTGTTTTACTGCGACTGCATTCTAGTCCTTAGTTTATTTTGGGCTATGTTACCTTGTGTATAAATTGAATTGATTTTTCTTTTGCTTTTCGTGTAGACATTACTTAATTGAAAACCCTCAAAGATATTTCGATGTATTTGCGTGTTGCCGTGCCACCTCTTGGGCCGTCTGCGGCTCAGTGTATCTCAGAATCCCCAAGCAGGACTGTTAATTCGTCAAGAGTATTCCTGTGACTACGTGGCAATGGATGACGTTGACTTTCGGACGGATCCTACTACCGCTGTGCCCGCTGCAACATCCAGATAATCCCGGAGGCGTTGTTTCCATATTTAGTAGTGCCTGTGAAAGGCGAAATAGGTGTTCTGGTGTGGACTTGAAGTGCACGAAATGAAAACTGTAGGATAATCAGTGGCGGATTTAGAGGCAAGGGGGCCATGCCCCCCCCCTAAAACTCCAAGATTCCATTTGGCAATTGGCTGGTGCGAATGTCTGACGGGCAAAATTCTGGCTGATAGTCTGCCCTGCACCCCCCCCCCTAACTAAAAATCCTGGATCCTCCCCTGAATAACGTGTAAAATTCGTGTGTATCCGAAAAAGCGGGAAATTCTGATGCCCTTGTGGGACAAATCGATCATCGAAACGCGGGAGGCTCTCCAAAAGCGAACCATAACAGTAACTTGAAAGTCCAAAGTTGCGAAGAAACAATTTAATATTTAGCGGCACTATGGACTAATAATCGTGTAATCCGAGAGTTAGTTCACTGACAGACTCGTCGGGGCAACGGTATAGTTCGGGATGGGCCAAGACGCCCTTGCTAAGCGAGAACGTCCCTAATTTCATTTCCGTTGAGCATTCAAAGTAAAAAATAGTGAGGGATGATTCTCTTGCAATACGTATGCTATTTCATTACAGGGGCGGATCCAGGATTTTGAGTTGGGGGGCAAGGCAGATTTTGCCCTTCAGGCATTGGCACCTCCGAACTATCTAACGGAATCTGGAAGAATTTTAGGGGGGCATGGCCTCCTTGGCCCCCCTCTAAATCCGCCACTGCATTACCATGGATGAGTTTGTACAAACGTTAATCCTTTGAAACTTAGGGAGTCAACAAGCTGAAATGTGTACCGTTGCCGTGGTACTGTACGTGCGCACACGTCAGTCCAAAAAATGAGGGGTCTCGTGGAACTTATACTAAGATTCACGTGACATGTTCAGAGCCATGAAGTGTGCATTCGCCTAATTGTGGTAGTTTCTGCCATTTTGGTGGACTTTTGTCTCGAGTTCTACTTTTTTGTTTCTCTGAGGGGACCTTTTTGCCCACCCTGCCAAATGAGGGGGGGTGCTCGTTGGAGCCCCACCCCTGGGCAGTGTGCGCATGCTGTTAAGGTGCATTTATATTGTTAGTCAAAATCGGCAATGTCTGGTTTGAAGGCAAATTCATGTTAAAAGGGGGCAACCTTTAGCTTTGCAAGAGGACTTTGATTGACTTACGGGAGTCTGCTAAGGTGAACTGGGTATCATTACTATGGTAACCATGAAGGTATGTGCTCACCGTCAAGTTCACAAATGTTAGACTTAATGGTTATCAGGCAATCATACTCAAACAATTGTGTTGACCCTCCCAAATTTGAGGGTCAGTTGCCAAGCTTAAACATCCACCGTTGCCATGTTAACCAGGTATTTTGTAATTACAACTGAACACAAAAGCCATACACGCCACATACCGACGAAAATTTAAGGAATTTTAATGACCTAAAGCACTTCTTATCATAAGCAATGGGACACTTCAATATCCAAAAGTGGTTGTCAAAGCAACTCGTGTACATTTGCATGCTAATTAGATTCTAGTTTTAATGCTGCCTGCACCTAGTGCTATAGGTTTCCATAAGCTAAGACTTGCGGTTGGTATGCCAAATCAGTGGCACTATCCCTAAATTAGTTGCCGTGGCAAACTATGCATATTAATAAACTTGCCGAGTGATCCTTACAACATACATTTGGGAATTTTTGGTTGACTTTATCAAAAGTATGCCATAATTACCACTTTTGCGCGTACCCAGGGAGGCTGAGGGAGCTCGAACGAGCTCTCCCACATTTAGCGTAGTACTAGTAGGCAAAAAGGTCCGCCTCAGAGAAACAAAAAGCCCGAGAAAACGAGACAAAAGTCCACTAAAAAGGAGCGATTGTCAATTCATAGCTCTCAACGTGGTACTCCTTTTTTCACTTTTAGACCCTAGCTTTTTTCTTCAGTGGTGAGTAAAAGGTCCACGTTGTTATATGCAAAGAAATAATAACAAACCCAGAAACCGCGTAGCATTATATCTGGGTTGTAAGCAAATCATAAATGAAACTTATATACATAGAGGTATATACAATTAAGTAGTATCTAAAATAAGTATTCCAATACTTAGATATGCAATTACAGATATATAAAAACAAAAATATGTACAGATTCATGTAGGGAAATCAGATGCAACAATATTGATAAACGGTACATAAAAATTTGCTAACGTTACTTGGGAGGAATTCGTTGAGAACGAAGTCAAGGTTAGAACTACCATTCAGTAATAATGTAACTCTAGTAGGGATATTATTACAAGAATTGTGAACGTTAAAAATTGATTGGTTATCATTGAGTGCACGAAAGAGTGAGTTTCTCGGGTATTCGATGAGGGGACATTTGAAGAAAATATGAGGATAAGATTGATGATCACCACATTTACAGTTTGGAGAGACATTACTTAAGTTGTGCCTGAACTTGTCAGAGTTGAGGAAAAGGCCACATCTTGATCTGCACAATGCTATTTCGTTATCGCGGGTAAGGGAGAATTGTTATATTTGAGCTTAGTGGGCGCATGATTTTACAAATCCAGTTGAGAGTTGTGTGACAACGGGAGTGCATAATATATTCATCGGTCACAGGCATTCGTTCATAAGTTCAAGGCGAATAACGATTGCTATGATGTCTGTTAGTGGATAAAAGCACATGGTTATTTTATCGTTTTTTTGGAATAAATATACCGTTCTTTCCAAGAACTTGAAATAATCGTAATATTATGATGATTTAAAAAATGAAGTTCATCACTTGTAATAAAAGGCACCCGCACCATTTCCTAGCCGTACCGGTAGCTCATCTGTCGTGTCATAGTATGGGTAGTAGTAAGACCAGATCCGTTTCTTTTTAAAATAATATTCATTAATCTATGTAGAAATTCTACTATCATAAGCGCAAATTCAAGGTGACTAAAAGTTCGAGGAAATTAAAGCATGCGATCACCCCCTCCCCCTGGGGGGGGGGCACGTGAATGCCGTGGAATACTGAAAATAAGATTTCTAACAAATCTCAAAGCGAATTGTACATTACAGCGTTCTGTCGTTCTGTAACTTTTCCAAACGTGAGGGTTGCTGAACGTGCGATAACATCTGGCTCTTTTGTTAACTGCCCAGCTAAGTCTTTTGTCCCGTATGATAACAAGCAGGCCAATTATCTTCCAGGCTTCAAAGGAAACGTATGGTGATTGCACGCCATTACCGTAGGTATCCGTTTGGACAGAATAGATTGTCTTAACTGTTGTAGTTGGGCGATTTTGGTGATTCAAAAACGGAACATGGTCAGCATTTGATGAGGAATTCAGAAATGCTATTGGTTTAAGCTGAAATATGTTATAACTTCACTTTCATTTTTATCAGCCCAGCCCAGTCAGGCTAGATATGATCTGATCGGAGATTAGAGCAATTATTAAACATATTAGGAGCGCAGGGCCTGCAACCATCAATGCCACAATGGAGTTAATCAGTCGTGTAAAATATTGGGTACGGGGTAAACTTCCCAAGTTATTGTTGGGCTATAGAATCGAACAAGTTTGGAGCAAGGGGAATGGGGAGTCGCTCCTGGGCCTGAATCATAACGTGGAATTGTCGTGAGGACTTGACAGGGACCTCAGGGCTGGGGTCTCGCGCTCCACTGGCTTATCTACACTAATTTGAAAAGGCTTTGTCCAGTCACACCTTTTGTGTCACAAAAGAGATTATGATACGTGCAGCTGACGTGGCAAGTAGAACTACTCACGTGACATTGGTGTAGACCCACTGAACAGTTGTTTTCTTTTGAGCCCAGACCGTCCGGAGTTGCACCATATACCAACTCCGGACGGTCTCTCACGACGATTTAGCGTCATGCGTGTGAATCGAATGTGAACTTTCAGCCACGGCCGTCGAAAAATTGCAGAGCTGAAATTGTAATGAGTCTGCACATGCATGAAGTGCGTACGATATGCGAACGCGGATCCATCCGATGACCCCCCTATATAATTCTCCCAGATTTCATCTGGCAGTTCGGTGGTGCGAATGCGACGGCGGGGCAAAATCCTGGCCGGGTACGTTTCTGCCCTGCCCCCCCCCCGCCCNGCCCACCTCGATCCCCACCCCAACTGAAATCCTGGGTCCGTCCCTGCACAGGCCCCCCTCTCTCTCCGCGGCCAAAGGTCCAGCCCCAGCCTATCTGTTAAAGATGGATACAGATGGACGACAAACTTGTTTCAGCTACTGGTACTACTAACCACAATGATAACTGAGTTAGGGCTGTTCCAGTAAAATCTGTATGGGAGGGGGGAAGGCACCTTTAATTCGCACCCAGCACCCATATTTTTCACTTATTTCTTCAGCCTATCACCCGTAATTTTTTATAAGTTTGAAATGCAACCACCCGTATTTTTTGTTCTTGTGGTTGATTGCACAGGCGCTTGAGTTTATCTGTTCCTCCATCACCACTAACGTCATTCATTACTAAGAAAACATATGTTTCTTATATATGGTTATTAGCCGTCGAGAAATTCGAGCACCTGTGGTTAAATGGTGTTATGGGCATGCCGATGAGGAGATTGGAGGGAGTAAAAAAGTCGGAGCTTTTTGCAAGTTGCATTTTTGTTTTTGATTCTGTTCGGATTGTTTATAAAATTTACTAAAATTACCCACCATCAAACATTTATGGCCCAATGAAACAACAACGACCTGTAAATTTTTATTTTTTTGAAGTACAGTGTACGACCACCAGCCATTTTGAATTTAAATCAAACGCAACCATCCATAATTTTTTATTTCAGTTGCCTTTCCCCCCTCCCACACAGATTTTGTTGGAACAGCCCTTAGTAATAATTTTGAATTTGCTTCTGATTCAAAGTGCTTCACGTAATAATCGGACCGTACCCGACCAACTTCTCACGAGTCACGGTGTTTGCGTAGATGACACAAGGATCGTGCAGATGATTAAAAGAGATGGCTACACCGTAGGGAAACAAGGGAGTTTAGAAGTAAATGTCTATACATAGCTAAGTATACAGAAGCGAGCCAGAAAGCTCCCAAAAAGTCGCAGTGCGGTATGAATGCCTTAAAATCGACCAAAACAAAACAGCAGAAAATAGGGGTTTGTTACGTGATATTGCTTGCTGGCATAGCGCGGTAACGGGCAGGCACTTTCAAATTCGGAATTAAGAGTGCCCGTCAAATACACTGTTGCACCCAGCCTTCAATATGGGGGCTCGAATTCCTTACGTTGTGGACCTTTTGCTTAGAGGGAG
>NMRA01000976.1:0-13846 GCA_002633005.1 Phoronis australis | reverse complement strand
ACGTCGACTTCGAATGACTCGGGATAGCGACAGAAATAGTTGAGAGAACCGAGGTTCAGAACAAATTAATCTTGTTGTTTACGAGTAAGAATCAAGCTGTGATTTCCAAATGTTTGTACATTCTGATTTCTTGTTTAGGTGGCAAGAAGTCCCAAAACACCTAACTCACCTCGACCACTTGTGCTTGACATGTTTCTCTTCCGTCAGCTGATTCGTGTGCATTATGGGTAATCTCTCCACTGGCAACCCCGCATAAATAATGAGGTTTCGCTGAAGGTCCGCCCACTTTTTATAAATTTAAAAAATTAATAGTAAAATAACGAGAGTATGTACATGGCTGTAATTTACGAAATGAGTTAATTTTAGTGATATCTTTCGATTGGCAAAGCTCAATTTGTGATCTAAGCAGGCGAAAGTAAAGGAAATAGTGACTTTAACGTACTTGACACCTGCATTACGTTATTGGTGGGGGGCACGTGCCCCGCTTTCTACGGCTTTGGCGTACGGTAACGCCGGTACGGCACTTGGCTCGCAGCTCGCCCAACCCGGCTGGACACAAACGCGGCGTAAGAGAACAGCTGATATACGAACGGAAATAATCACGTGACCTCACAGTTTATCATGGCTGACCGAGGAAATTCTCCGAGTTCCAGTTTGTCTCGTCAAAGATTCTCATCTGCCGAGAGAAAGAAACGGTCTGCAGAAATTCGACGTGTTGAGAGAAAGAAATACGCTTACATAGGAAGTGAACACGCAAGGTTTCTTAAGTTTAGAAATGAGAATAACTTCACATCAACACAGGCAGTTAAATTTCTTCTTGACCGGTGAGTGACAATTCATCCATTGTTGTTGTTGACCAGACAGAGGTCAGCCAGTGCATTTTCTATTGATGTCCTTTTTGAATTCAAAATAAAGGCTATACATGTGGTCCTACCTTGTACTTGGTCAATATATCACCATGTAATAGTATATCATTGAATTTTCTAGTTATTTTGTGTATCAGTTTTGAGAACTTAGAAGTTAGAGATTAGGCTTAGCTTAGCCGTACTAGTCCGGCTTCGATACACATAAAAATAAAACGTCGCTGGTTGTTCAGACATCAGTCGATGAACAGGTCAACATCGAGTAAGCAATTACCCTTGCTTTGAAACTGTATACGTACTGTGTTGATTCTGCAGTGAGTATAGCAATACAAAGTCATCTTACTAGCACTTGTACGAGTAAGTGCAATGATTGTTTTCATGACTTAAGTTAGTTGTGCCAGCAAAGGCGGCCTGCATGACTTGAAGCTAGAGGTGCCGGATTTGAATCTTAGAATAAGGTGATTTTCTCTACTATCTACAGGTGCTCAATGGCACCTACTCGCACGACAGCAGAAAGAGGTACATGCGGTCTCCTAAGTTTTAGGAGCAGGTGGGTAAGGTGTCAAGCTCCAGGTGACGTTGCAGCCCCAGTTGCCTGCGCCAAACTGATTTGGTGCTCTTCAGTTTGATGTGGGTAATTGGTAAGCCACACTGATGCCTGTGCCAAACTGAAGTTGTCATAAGTTTCTTAATTACGCTGCCAGTGGTTTGCATAGATCTTTAATACGTATAAGAACTGAAATTGACGACAATTAGTGCGGAATAATGAGCTAATTTCGCAGGACACTGCATGCCCCTCATCATTGATCCATATGACTTGCATACGTGAGCACGTCTCGTCATCAATTTTGGTTCCGATGAGCGTTAAAAAACCAATAATTTCAGATTATTTTCAATACTTTGAGTTTGGCGCATGGCATCAGTTTGGGTGACCAAACTTGCTAACTTAAAATGCACCAAATCAGTTTGGACGAAAACTAAAAGCACTCATGTCTGCTTAAATTTTTACATAGAGATTGTCGAGATTCCTAATATCGTATCTGTGGCACTATGTGCTTTTACTTGAATCCTCCTTCAATCACCCAAGTGAGCCGATAATGGTACAGTAGGAGGTGACAGAATGAGGATTGTCTAGAAATCATCAAAACAGCTGGCTTTAAAACAGTCCCATATATTTTTTCTGTGGTCCAGGAGTTTAGATTTCCAACAAGAACATCAAAACTATCATTGACACTATACCCTTAAATTGTGAATTCGAAAAATGGCGCATTGAGTCAATAGGGGAAGTGATTATGTTGTCACGGGAGGGATTATTATGAGAGTGAAAGACCTATTATTCACTTTTTGTTGTTTAAGCTCGCTAAAAATGGGGAATTAAAATCTAACTAATTTTGTTGGGACTAGATGATTTACACTCATAGTTTTGTAAGTTCTTATTTATGCAAAGTGGTCTTTTGACAGAAGTGGTGGCTTTATTGCCCCTTTTACTAATAGGGAGAGAATAAATTTAAAGTGATTACATCACACCTCTAGTAACATGCCATAGCATCTATGAATAAAGATTAGTTTATTTGGGGGGGGGGGGGGCGGATTTTATGNAGTTAATAGAACGAAGGCCCTGGATTGGGTTATCTCTGTAATGTGTAGTCAAACGCTGCCCTACCTGCCTCTTCTGAGGTTTTCCTTAGAGCAGCAATTCTCCCAATGCCTGGATAATGCCCAGGATACTAAGTGGACGTTATTGTGGTTCTCAAAACCAGGGTTGCAAAACAGAAGTTCTATGGTTTTATCATTGTAATTGTTTATTGACATTGTAGGTATTATCAAGAATGTAAATCCGGAGATATTGCCGCTTTAAGAACACACCGCAAAGTGCTTCCCAAACCAGAAACCGTTCACAAGGTTCCTCAAAGCAGTTCAACATGTTTGTATGTACCATGTTTTATATTTAATTACACTATCTGAATTTACTTTTAATTATTCATACTGGTTTCTGTTTTAGTAAAGTCTAGCAATGTATAATGAGGACTGTGAAGAGAATGTTTCAAGTATGTTGTACAGTTATTCCACGATGCTACATAGAAGGCTTTGGAATTTTATAGTAATTATCTCAATGGTCGAGTGCTCAAGGTGACGGTCACGCTTTCTTTAAGATTTTAGGTATTTTTGGTTCAGCATGTTTTGGAGATTTCAAAAACATGAGAATTGTCTCCGCCTGAGGACTTTTTAATCTCGGAACTTCGTAAAATTTGGTGCTTGCTGGCTCTTGGGCTTCATTCATGAAAGGTGATCTCAGACTTTTATCGCAAAGTTGGTCGTATGCTGCTCACATTTATTTGTGAAACATAATAAATCTTATTTGTGCAAAAGTCTTAGTCTCAGAATACTGAGATTATCTCTGTAGGTTATTTCTTGAGTGTGATGCACTCAAAATTATTTGGCTAAATTTTTTTTTAAGAATTGCAAGACCAAATTTCATGAAACAGGCCAAATTTGCTCAGGTGTATGCCTCTACTGGCAATATTCATAGTCAGTTTGCATACGAACACAAACAGGTTTCCCCAAACCAACAATTAATTTCTGTTTACTGATTTGCTCTGTACAAATTACTGTCACCATCTAGTATGTGTATTATGCCAAATAAAAGAACCAGTCTTTGAAATGAATAGGTCAAAACTCAGTGATTTTCCTCGTTGTAACAATTCGTTATAATCACGGATGGTGTATTTTACGTCTTCCTACATCCTATGTATGTTACATGTATGTGCTTTGTGTCCCCAGGTCATCTGCAGCTATGGAAGATGGCCATCATGTCACTGAAACTGGCTCTAGCAGTGATGTCTCCAATATTTCTGGTGAAGCAGGTGGTAACAATTGGGTTAATGGTGATGACATACCATCAAAGAATCTGTACCCGTAAGTCAAAAATACACATCTACTACTGAGTGCTAATAGATTTAAGTGTGTCTCATCTCGTGTTTACCAACTTCTATGATTACTCACAACAACTGGTGGCTTAAGATTTAAGATTGCTGTCACTGTGTTCCAATGCTGTAGATGAATTTTTATGCCTAAGTTCTGTGTGTGACCATGCGGTGGAGAAAATTAAGTGAATAATTTAAGTCCTCCTGAAAAATGTACACTTATCTTGTCTCTGCCTGAGACAATCGTCGAAATTATGTCATTCTACTGAAAACAAATCCTGTTCTATCATGCACTATCACAGTGAAAAATTCTCTTTGTCAGCAATAAATGCATTATTGTTCAGAGGTTGTGTAAACAGCTCACCACTTCTGAGTTGTGGGCCACTATTTGTTCTGGTATTATAGTCGGATCTTTGCTTAAGTGAGACTGACTATACGTATACTTAATATTTCTCATTCGAGTACTCGGCCCTTCAGTCAAGTCCAATTTCACCTTAACCAGACAAAACTTTTACATGCAGTAAGCGTTCCACTCAAGCAAACTAAGTGGAATTAGTACCGCTTACAATCGATCAGCATTCCTTCTGAATTTTTTTTCAGTCTGACCTACTATTCATGCTTTTGAAATTAAATCCTGGTTTGTGTTTTACAGGGTCAAGATTTCTACAAAAGATTCTGATCCAAGTCCACAGAAAATTGCGAAAAAGAGCAGTGCAAGGAGCCTTTTCTGGTGGCTTAACAGTGACACCGTAAGTCAACTAAAATTCGACGACTCCTGTCTCATTCCCAACCCAACAGACTCTGTGACTAAAGTGCCTGCTGCAATGTCTGGCAACGGCAGAGTGAAAAAGAAAACACGTCTGGAGACGCTTATTACTAGCAAGTGTCCAACTTCCAATTTCCCGCTGAATTCTTTGCGGAGTCGCAGTAGTGAAGCCGAGACTGTTGTGAACACTGGTGGCAGTAAAACAGAAGTAGGCGTGGAAATAAAAAACGCCAGTACGGTCTGTTCTGGTTTTGTCAATGTGTTGAAGAAATCAATAAAAGATCGTCAACTGTCAAGTCCCGAAGAATCAAATGTTGGTCAATTGACTGTAAAAATAAAGGAAGAACTCGTTGACTCTGCACTGGAGTATGGAGAAGGGGGTGGAGTCAGTGAGCCACACTATAGTGCTGGCAGCAAAAATGAAGTTGAATCTAAACCTTCACTTAGCTCAGAACTGAACGAAAGCGCGGTGCAAAAATATTCTGAGGCGACTCAAAAGCAAGACTTGACTTCAGATTATGAACCCTTGTTGATGGAGTGTACAGATGAGCTGGAAGACAAATCTGAACAACCAATTGGAACATTAACTCAGATGGAAAGCCATTCTAAAATGACCAAAGAAGGTTTAGATAACTGTCAACACGCAGGCCACAGCCGGTCTGTTCTGCCAGTAGGTGACAGTAGTTTAAAAATAGCTTCTAGTCATAGTATTATGGACACAATGGAGGGGCTAGTTGGCAGTGTGATTAATAAGTATTTCAGTGAACACGCGTAGGTGAGGTAAGCGACATGTCACAAAAACAAACAAATAAGAACTGGGTGGAGACAGCTGTAAATTAATTTTGCTTTTTAAGAAAAAATAAGGAGTGATGTCAGTCATTTCTCGAGTCAGGCAAATGTTGATTGTGTGTCTCAGCAGTGTCACACTAGTGTTAAAGCCCACCTAGAACAGTAACACCATGCAAATTTTTGTTATACATTAAAACGTTACTTTGGGCAATAGTCTGATCTAACGTGCCTGTATTTTGAGGACCAGTTTGATACCTTCTATTCAGTGGAGAAAACTGGCTCTCAATATTCTGGCACGTTATATCAGACTTTACCTCAGTTAATTCAAGCCGCTATGAACAACACTGGAACACACTGGTGTTGTATTCAATACAATGCGGTACCTGTGGAAGGTAATAATTCTACTGCAGGTACCGGTTAATGTTCAAAATTAATGCTATTGGCTGTTCTTTGTACTGTTTTGCGAAGCAACACAATATGGTATGAAAAAGCTACTCCGTATACCATTTGGTGTGCCAGTATTTTAAGTGTACAAAACACATTTTCTGGTGCTTTTGAGGCATTCCTAAGATTATCTGGATAGTTTAAAACAAAAACAAAAATCCGTTTGAGGACGGTTTTGCTAAGTTCAGTCGGACAACAAATCAAATGATTTTGCACTGAATATATTTGGGAAGTCAGTTTGTTGTAATCTTAATGTAACTTTGCACAATTTGAGGAATGATAATTTGAAGAAAAATGGTTTTCACTAACTTACACATAAGTGTGATGGGTTGTTGTGTGTGAAGTAGCGAAGCATTTTTTAATTACTGTTCTTCAGTAATTGAGAATCATTGTTTTTCGTCATTTCTGCAGCAATGTTGCTGTCATTGGAGTAGTCTTTATTCAGAATTGCTTTGCTCAATTTAGTCATGTTGTGTATCATTTCATACACGGCTGCTTTGAGTCAATTTCTCTGGCACTTGAAAGTCGCGTAGTGAAATCAATATATTTTTCTAAGTGTTATAAATTTTGAATCTTGTATCCATTTAAAGGGGTAAAGAGAACACGACACGGTACACGTTAAATGGGAGTGTGTGTGTGTTTGTGCGTGTGTGCACGAGCTTGCGTGCGTGTGCAATGTAAATTAAAAAGGTTTAACTTTTGTAACGTGGTTAAATTAGGAGTTTTTGTTCTGAGGATATGGTCAAGTTACAAATGTTATTGTAGTCAATTTTAGAATTTCTACTTTAATTTATACATTTTCTGCTTCGTGTATAGGTATTTATGCCTGGTCATTTCTATGAATAAATCTATGAAGATAATTTGACTGACCCAATGTCATAATAAGCACACTAATGCACTTGGTTTCTAAAACTTGAGATTTGATTCGGACAAATTCCATATTGAAAACTTGTCTCAACTTGGTCTTAAAGTGATTTCTGGGTTTGATATTACTTGAGCATCAGGTCAACAATTTACAAGCGCCACCTAGTGACCTGGAGAACTGTCTGTTCATTCAAGTATTATCAGGAAAATATACTATTTGTTAATAACTTCCGATTTTAAAGAAAACATCACATCTGATACAATTAAAAACAAGTGTGAACATATAAAAACCATGGCTAGTAATTGTAAATATTACACAATTGTTATTTGATAGTGAAATAAACAATAGAAACTGTTCCGTTTCATTTGGGCAACGACAATGCTCATATACACAAAAAATAATCTCGCAAAACAAGTATTCACGAGATTGTAAAGGAGACTGTTAACAACGAGGGGTTATTTGTAAATTCATACTTTATTTGCAGATTCACTATTTAATGAGACTATGCGTCTTTAAGTTGTGTTATTGAGACAGGTCTCAAGTAAAGAATATCACTTCTGAGTAGCAAACTAGTGTTTTATAATTGATAGTTCCCAAGTTGCCCAACCCAGAAGTTTTGCACAAATACCAGGTTCATGGCAGGTTTTTGTTTTCACTAATGTATAACAAAGTTGTATGTTGTCATAGTATTGAATGACATTGTCACAAGTCCATGTTATTTACATGCAGTCGCTCTAATGTTTTTATAGCCACTGTAAACTTGCCCATCATCATGAAATTGGTGGTAACACATTGTTCCTTCCTTAAATTAAAGGTGACTCCAGGGCTTAGAAGGAATGGACTCTTCCCTATAGCTGGAATTCAGTTTGCTTGTCAAAGCACGTCTGTTTGCATGAACGTAATGTCTAAGTCCACAAACCATTGTTCATGTGATTGAGGAGCAAGTTGAGACCGGTGTTGTAACAGTTAGTACTGTTGATCAAAAGAGAATCTTTTGATTAATGAACACAGGATTAATAGCAGGCGGCTGCTTTGAGTGAATTCCAATTTTTAAGGTCAAAGGTCAGAAATAACAATGTTTTGAGAAAAGATTGAATTTATTATTAACATCTTACTCTGATGGATAAATATATTTACAACCATTTCACAAGCACACAATGTACCCAAAGAATAGGCGTCAAATCTGGCACACAATATGGCCGACACGTGAAATTCTATTTTATGAAAATTCTCCACAAAAATAAATAGGAAAATGTTAGTCTATCACTAGCATGGTTCAAATTTTGTAAATATCATCAAACAACTTTTTGGTAAAATTTCCATTATTTGTAGCAATCGACCTTTAAAAATGGAAAAGTGATCATTTTCAATCGGGCAGTTTGTGAGCAATAAGTGAACAATTGCCCTGCATTTTAGGAACAGTTTCAAAACACAGGCACTTAAATATTACGTTTATGGGCCAACACCAACACAAGAAATTAAGTAGACAAGGTCTTGACTGGCAGACCAACACCTCTAAAACCATACTCAGGAATCTATGAATACTATGAATACAACTGGGTAAAAATTTTCATGTCTTCAGAACTCCTCCACTTGAATGTGAGCTCAACAATAGGTTGACCTGAAAATGTATAAGATGGACAATATGAACGTTGCATAGTATAACTTTGTGCGCAACCTTTCTTATAAACGCTACTTAATTCACAGTCTCGAGTCTTTGAAGACATCCAACAAAACGTTGATAAGCCATGTACAGCGCCACCTTAAGTAAATTATAACACTTAAAATTAGTAAAAATAAAACGACGAGCATCGGTTATAAAATATATTAAAATATCATCCACGTTTCGAGCGATGCACTCTTTGTCAACGGTATGATACAGACTGCCTAATAGGTGTAAAATCACACAGATGACCGCATGGCGGTATACAACAGGCAGCCCGTCGCGTCGATCTCGCAAGTTAAAGCAATAGCTTGCGACATCCATACACTGTCATTTGGCATGGGTAGTTAGGTTAACTTTTAACGTTATCCTCATTATCATTAGTATCATTATCATCATCATGTCTTTCGGTATTCCAATTTATCAGCGACAAGAGGTATATTCAGAGAGTTTGAGAAATGCAGACGGAAAATTATGAATGAATATTGTCATACCCCCTTCAACAAGGCTTTCATTAGAGGGGACATTCTGCTGAATTATACTATGTATTCATAGGCTTGAAGTCTTGTGAAAGCAAACTCCTAACCTGCTCAAAAGATGGACAAGCAATAATTTGTTGGTCTTCCTCAGAATAGTTGGCTTTGACAAGTTCAGCCAGCTGTTGAAATTTCTGCTGAACATTCATCTGTAAAGTAAAAGCATTTTAAAATTAAAAGATGAAAAGAGTTGACTAGGTAGGACCATGATTTGAAAAAGTTCAAAAGGACAACACATTCGACACAATGTAACACAGTACTGCAAGAACATATTAGCACCCTGAAACAGGATCCAAATATGGACTGTATCAAAAGTAGCAATACGTTATAGTCAAGAAAAAAACAAGGCCTGGAACACATCAATCAAGTTTTTTAAATGACCCTCTAATCAGTTTAGCTGACTAAAAAAAACAGAAACAGCCACTAGGTCGTACAAAATAAATCCAACGGATACAAAAATGGAAGACTAATGTCATCTCAACAGATACCTATTGTCTAAATTCCAAAAAAATCCATCAATGAACAAAGAAACAGAGACAAACATAAAAACTAATATTGGCACTAGGAGGCTCAGTGGTAGTCACATGGGTCCGAAATTCACCATAATCTGTTGTCAGCTCCAAAGGATCTATGAACACATCCACCAAACTTCACAAAGACATTACAAAGCATCAAGGAGACAGCAGAAGATGCAAAAACAACATTGCCACCAGGGGAACTAAAATAGCCAAACCCATCCGAATATCACGGTAAAATGTGGTCTCATCAGAATCACATCTGCCGGAGAGCTGTTCGCCAATAACAGACTCCGAACTCTTCAAAATCCCACTAGGTCATGCACAATACGTCAAACATGCCTCACAATCGGAGGGCATTGTTAACTCCTTAATAGAAAGTTAACGGATTTGCCAAGTTCCATGAAAATCTATTAACTGAAATCCAACGATGCACATGAAAAGTTTCGTAAAAATAAAATTACCACTAGGGGGCACATCAATCGTCAGATAGACCTGAAACTTATCACCATCTTCCTGCATGTCCATAGGGACACATCTACCAAATTTTACACACTTCTTGAAAAGGGTTAAGGAGATACAGCCGTGGATGCAAAAGTGTCTACTAAGGGGCGCCAGAGTAGTCAAACATGTGCGAAAATTGCTAGCTGCCAACTCCCCATCAGGAAAACACCTGCCAATTTTTATAATGATCCTTCGAGCGGTTTGTCAGACAGAAAGCGAACTCCAAACAACGAACTTGAAAACTTAAAAAATGGTCACTAGGTGACGCAGAATCATCAAAGCAGTCTGAGAAAATAAGAAGGTGTTGTTGTCTCCATAACTGAAATCTACAACTATATATGCCAAATTTCATGAAAATTGATTCAAGAATTCCGAAGATACAAACAAGGCTATTTACCACCAGCTTACCTGTGACCAGGATCCCAATTGGAGAAACACAAGATTACTTGGAAACAGGTTTAAAGAACACAAAAACCTTGACAGACTGACTGCCATGGAACAGCACGCATTGGGCACTGGACATTCCGTCTCTCTTGCCTTTGTCAAGATCACTGGCAAGGAGCAGAACTGGCAGGCACGTAAAATCAAGGAATCTATCAAAATCAGGATCCAGGACAACCTTTTGAATCAGGACCACGGTGTCCAATTATCTCCCCTCCTCAGTGACATCCTTATCAAGCGTATGACAGGAAATACACCAGATACTCCAATCATCAACAAAGGCGTGGCAGATCAGGCCGAAACGTCTGCTAGCATACGTCAATTTCAGTCTGTCAGTAAGTGATTTTACTATATATACCAATTACTCTATTGTTCATTTTGAGTAGGAAACTCATGGTGTCCCATTTGAAACCTGTTTCATCGACATGTTGAGACAGGCTTGCACCGTCTACCTGAGTTTGTTGTGACAGCGCCGTCAGTTTCTTAGACAGAACACAATTTTATAGCCACAGATTTGCATAACCTTTCACTTCCACTACACCCAGTACAACTAACCTTGATTGGTTTGAACAGGATGTACTCAGTATCCCTGTTAGCCAGGTACAAAGACATGCTGCGCTGGATCCCTGGGATCTTCGTCTTTACATTCCTGTAGGTTTCCGCCACAACATCATGAACCTTCTCTGCACTGGCGAAGGGCTGCTTGCTCAATTGCACCCTGTGAGCACCTTCCTCTTTGTTCATAGATGTAATGACCTCAGTCTGGAAGTAGACAAGTGAATACCAATTACATTTTATAATAATGGTTCCAAAATTCATTTAATTCATGTTTCATGAGTTTCCCATAATATGGAGACACTTTTCCAAAGAAAAGTAAATATTTGACTAAGAAATCAATTTCACGACAGTAACCGCTGTAAATCACAAGGAGGTGGGTTTAGTCTCCTTAACTTTAAATTTCTGACACTTCAAAACAGATTTTACTTCTACATGCCTCGACAGGGAAATTGATTAAGAATTCTCAAAACTGCTACAACATTCCTTTAAAGGATTCGAATGAAAATGTTACAGTGAAAAAGTGTGCCTGTCTCTCGCCAATGAACTAATAGCAATTCCCACCTTTGTCAGAAAATCAGCGAGGGTTCCAACAGCTGACTGAGACAATGTACTGATGAATTCTTCACAAGTCTTCTTGAGTTGGTTGTCAACATCTTTCTTGGAGTCTACTTGGTACTCAGTAACATGCGGTGTGCCCTAAACAAATTGTTAAGCACATATTAAACTTACAGACGCATTGTCTCATTAAATTGTGAACTATTTTACAAACAACTCCAGGTCCTCCAGTGTGCCGGAAAACATACGAGATCCAGGTACCATTACACTCTCATGAAAGTCTCGTTTTGCGAGACTATTTTTATGTAAATGAGCATTGTTATTACCCAAACGAGACAAGACACAGTTTTCATTATTTGCTTATTTCCCTATAAAATAAAGATTGCATAATATTTGGAATATTACTAAATTTTTTTATTTATGTTCACACTATTTTTTCTTATTTTTAATTTTATCTGTTGTGCTGTTTTCTTTAAAACCGCAATCTATCCACAATTGTTTCTTTACCGATTATACCATGTACTCACAGTTCTACAGGAAGTCACTACATAGCGCTTGCTAAAAAATTTTAATAAAAATCCACAGTTTTAATGAGACATTTTTAGCTTGTGAAAAAACATATCAACATTTTGCTAGATTGCAGTGAATAGGCTGCTGAAGGATCTTGAAAAATCAACACTGAATTCTATTTCCTAAGCGTCAGTAGCAAAGGTAGGCAACAGCTGTGTCCTTATTTCCTTTTCATGTTTTTCAGAAGAGCACAACCTTTCAAACAGGATACGGGGCGACTACGGGAGATTTCATCTACGTCAGAACTTATTCACTTGTGGCACTGATGGCTAAATGCTCTGCGGGATGGTGGTCAGCTCATAAACATCCACTAATATCACTTAAAATTTGGGAGAAGTGTATAAATCTGGGCCGCATTCTGCAGGCGCAAGAACTTAGTGAGTAGAGCTGGTGTGATAAAGTAACTTCTCTTGTTTGCACGGGAATTTTGGCAAACTCACGCATAACCTAATCTTTTGCGAGTTTCTGGGGCCAACAGACCACAGGCCTGGGGTTTTCGGTGGTGGGATTTAACTTCATCGTGATTGGATGGCGTGTGCCTCGAGAATCTTTCGCGTAAAAGACTTGCCAAAAGTCATTCAATGCATTTGTAGTTCACTTCAATTTCTTACTTTAAATTTATATTGTGGTTGTTCAGCCATACTCGGCACCAAAAATCACACTGCAGTTGACCCGAGCTGTTTTCTGGCATATTGTTTACAAGTCACCACAGGTTTTCTGTGATGTATGGCAATGATTAGTTGGAACCAGCTCAAACAGTCAAAATGTCTCTAAGTTAAAGGTTGTGCCATTAGAAATTTCAGTGACATCAAAAGAACTTTTTCAGTGCTGTACTCTTAATGCTTAGATTACTATGAATTTTCAGTGTGAATAGCAAAATATTTGTTTTAATTGTAATACCAAACGATTTTCACCTCGAGCAAAAACTGCAGCAGGGCATTGGTGGAGTTGAGTCGGAAGAGGTTAGCACGGTGATTGATCAGCCCATAGGCGGCGTCCTTGATCTTACTGAAGTCGAGGGACGTCTCACGTATGGCAAAGTTCACGTGGAACGGAGCGATCTGCTCCCGTAGTATCAGCAAGTGCTTTATAAGAAATAGCTGGCCATCAACTCCAGCCTGGAAATACACAAAATACATTATACTCTGCCTTCAGAATAAGTAACAGCTATCAAAACTTTGCAGTAGGAAAACATGGTAAAAATGTTAAATGAGCAAAGTACGAATGATCCCAGGCACAGGATGACATAAATCATAATTAAACCAGGTTTTGGCCACAGTAAGACTAAAAACCGGACGATCGCCGCATTATCAGGATCATATTTGCAACAATTTAGGACAGCAACTTCCAACATACAGCTCAGGTAACATCCACAAAGTGAAGTGAGATATACTTGACTATATTCCCTCTATCTCTCACTTCGCTTTATGGATGTTACCTGAGCTGTATGTTGGCACTTGCTGTCCTAAATTGTTATAAATATGACCCTGGTGATGTCTAATGAATAGACGAAACGTTGATTGAACATGAACTTTTTTATTTTTGTGGCGATCGTTCGGTTTTTAACATAAACCATAAACTAGGATTACACAGGTCAAGAGGATTAATCCATTCATCAAGTTAGATGAATCCTATTTCATCTAAAACGAAGATTGCATTTTTGATTAGATCAATAGTGCGTAATTATCACAGCTCACTACATCAATGCACAAAGTGAAAGGGCAACAAGTACTGTCAAAATGTATTGCAAGAACAGTGATATACACATGACATTACCAACAAGAGCAACGCAGAGCGTTGAAATGCGCCCACAATTGCACCGCATACGGTATCCTTCTAGGGTTGTTTATTGG